>JAHHZJ010003160.1:0-44939 GCA_021437245.1 Aegilops speltoides
GGCCAATTTGGGCCCCAACTTTGGGGTGGGGGCCTGGGTCACTTTTTTTTCCTTTTTTTTTTTTTTGTTTCTCTTAAACAAATCTTATTGTTTTTTGTTTTGCCATTATTTTTCTTTTGTTTTTGCTTTATTTTTAATTCTTTTTGCTTCTAGTTTTAGGAAAATTATAAACTTTCTGTTAGTGCCATTACTTTTCAAATTTGAAAACACTTTTTTTGTTTTCTTTCTTGCTTTATTTATTTTATTTTGTTTCTACTTACAACAAAGTACTTATTGTTGTTTTATTTTGTTTTCGCATTATTTCTTTTCTTTTGTTTTTTGCTTTATTTTTAATTCTTTTTGCTTCTAGTTTTAGGAAAATTATAAACTTTCGTTAGTGCCATTACTTTTCAAATTTGAAAACACTTTTTTGTTTTTTCTTTCTTCTTTATTTATTTTATTTTGTTTCTACTTACAACAAAATACTTATTGTTTTTTTTGTTTTGTTTTCTGCATTATTTATTTTCTTTTGTTTTTGCTTTATTTTTTAATTATTTTTGCTTTTAGTTTTAGGAAAATTATAAACTTTCTGTTAGTGCCATTACTTTTCAAATTTGAAAACACTTTTTTTTTGTTTTCTTTCTTGCTTTATTTATTTTATTTTGTTTCTATTTACAACAAAATACTTCTTATTGCTATTTTTAATTATTACGAGGGCGAACCATAAGACATTAAAGCATTTCAAATGAACTCGAAAAGTTGAAAGTTGGCATGGTATCATAAATTGACCCACATAGCATGTGCATGTACAAAACAACAATGGTATCATATCGTGAGTTACAAAGTTGGCATGGTATATATCATCATAATAGTTGGGAGAAAGTCTTCACTTTTTCTTCGCTTGTGTCATTTGCTTATTCGCAGTAACCATGGATAATCTTCATCGTTTATCGGATGCTGGGTCAGCCTTGACTTTAAAGGGAGGAATTTCATGAAACTTTTCATAATCTTGGACATGTCCTTGTCCTCCACTCCCTTGATGTCCCTTTTCTGAAAAGAACTATGTGGCGCTTGGGCTCATCGTATGATGTATTTGCTTCCTTATCTTTTCTCTTTCTCGGTCTCTGGACATGTCCTTCACATAGATAACTGTGCCACATCATTGGCTAGGGCGAATGGTTCGTCGTGTACCCAAGATTTTTCAGATCCTTGTTTCATTCCGTACTATGGGTCTACTACCCGCCTCTGACAGTTGACCCATTTGCACTTAAACAAAGGGACCTTAAAATCATGTCCGTAGTCAAGTTCCCATATGTCCACTATGTAACCATAATATGTGTCCTTTCCTCGGTTGTTGCATCAGACACGCTATTTTGGTTGGTGATCTTTTGATCTTGGTCATGTGTAATGTATTCATTTATCTCGTATCCTTTCCAAATCAATCGTCAAAGATGGTCCCTGATAACAAGTACAGCTCCTCACAGTCTGTCACCTCGTCGTGCTTCAACCAATCTGAAAGTCGATGTGTTCACATAATCGATCGTCTTCGTGTTTGAAGCGTCTTGTGTTCATGACATCGGGTCAAGGTAGAGTTCTAGAAGCTGTAGTGGGCTTGAAACCAAGAATATCTCTGCATATTATTGAGTCCTTTCAAGCGTGCCTTTTCGTCTCTCCCCTCATACGATTTAGGAGACCTATCTTCTAAGGCGAATGAAGTCACACAAAACCCGATGACATCCTCGTTTGATGGCCCATTGAGATGCTTCCTTCGGCCTAGCGATTCGACATATTTCTTTAGGACTCATGAACCTCTCAAAGGTATATTGTTACAAATCGGGACCGAATGACAATCTCGTCAACTAGATGAACTAGACGTGCGTCATGATATTGAAGAAGGATGGTGGGAACACCAGCTCAGCTGACAAGACACTACTAGGAAAAGCCTAGCAGCCAGCGGTTTGGCACCCTCGATGGCGGTCGGCACTACTAATAAGGCGCTACAGACTAACGTGTAGCGATGGCGCGTGTTGACACACAAATTGGCTAGGACATGTCATCTTGTCCTCCACTCCATGATGTCCCTTTTTCTGAAAGAACTATGTGGCGCTTGGGCTCATCGTATGATGTATTTGCTTCCTTATCTTTTCTCTTTCTCAGTCTCTTTGGACATGTCCTTCACATAGATAACTTTGTGCCCACATCATTGGCTAGGGCGGAATGGTTCGTCGATGTACCCAAGATTTTTCAGATCCACTGTTGTCATTCCGTACTATGGGTCTACTGCAGCATACGCCTGACAGATTGACCCATTTGCACTTAAACAAAGGGACCTTAAAATCATGTCCGTAGTCAAGTTCCCATATGTCCACTATGTAACCATAATATGTGTCCTTTCCCTCTCGGTTGTTGCATCAAAGCGGACGCTATTTTGGTTAGTGATCTTTTGATCTTGGTCGATCGTGTAAAATGTATTCCCATTTATCTCGTATCCTTTCCAAATCAATCACATCAAAGATGGTCCCTGGATAACAAGTACAGCTCCTCACAAGCAGTCTTTGTCACCTCGATCGTGCTTCAACCAACTCTTTGAAAGTCTGATGTGTCACATATGTAATCCGATTAAACCGCCTGTACTTTGGGTGTTTTGAAGCCTTGATTGTTCTTGTGTTCATCGACATACTGCTGGGGTCACCAAGGTAGATTCGCAGAAGCGTAGTGAACTTGAAACCAAGAATATACACATCCTGCATATTATTGAGTCCTTTCCAAGCGTGCCTTTCGATCAGATCTCCCCTCATACCGCTTGATTTAGGGAGATTCTATCTTCTTAAGGCCGGGAATGAAGTCAACACAAAACTTGATGACATCCTCTGTTTGATGGCCCATTGAGATGCTTCCTTACGGCCTAAGCGCGATTCTGGACATATTTCTTTAGGACTCCATGAACCTCTCAAAGGGGTACATATTGTGTACAAATCTGGGACCCGAATGACAATCTAAATCAACTAGATGAACTAGAGCATGCGTCATGATATTGAAGAAGGATGGTGGGAACACCAGCTCAAGCCCGACAAGACACTACTAGGGAAAAGCCTAGCAGTAGCGTGGTTTGGAGCACCCTCGATGGCGGGTGTGACACTACTAATAAGGCGCTTCTGACTAGCGATGTAGCGATGGCGGCGTGTTGACACACAAATTGGCTAGGACATATGCATCTTGTCCTCCACTCCCGCGATGTCCCTTTTTCTGAAAGAACTATGTGGCGCTTGGGCTCATCGTGTGATGTATTTGCTTCCTTATCTTTTCTCTTTCTCGGTCTCTTTGGACATGTCCTTCACATAGATAACTGTGCCACATCATTGGCTGGGGCGAATGGTTAAATGGATGTACCCAAGATTTTTCGGATCCACTGTTGTCATTCCGTACTATGGGTCTACATTCCCCTCTCTGTGAGTTGACCCATTTGCACTTAAACAAAGGGACCTTAAAATCATGTCCGTAGTCAAGTTCCCATATGTCCACTATGTAACCATAATATGTGTCCTTTCCCTCTCGGTTGTTGCATCAAGAGGACACGCTATTTTAGTTGGTGATCTTTTGATCTTGGTCGATCGTGTAAAATGTATTCCCATTTATCTCGTATCCTTTCCAAATCAATACTGTCAAAGATGGTCCCACGGATAACAAGTACTGACTCCTCACTGGCAGTCTTTGTCACCTCGTCGTGCTTCCAACCAAGCTGCTGAAAGTCGATGATGTTCACATGTAATCCGATCGTCGCCTTTGCTCTCAAGATGTTTGAAGCCTTGGTATTCTTGTGTTCATTGACATCTGGGGTCACCTGGTAGGGATTACGTAGAAGCTGTGTAGTGGGCTTGAAACCAAGAATATCTGTCCTGCATATTATTGAGTCCTTTCCAAGCGTGCCTTTTCGATCAGTCTCCCCTCATACGCGATTTAGGGAGACCTATCTTCTTAAGGCCAGGAATGAAGTCAACACAAAACCCGATGACATCCTCTGTTTGATGGCCCATTGAGATGCTTCCTTACGGCCTAAGCGATTCTGGACATATTTCTTTAGGACTCCATGAACCTCTCAAAGGGGTACATATTGTGTACAAAATCTGGGACCCAGAATGACAATCTCGTCAACTAGATGAACTAGAGCGTGCGTCATGATATTGAAGAAGGATGAACACCATTTCAGCTCGAAGCTGACAAGACACTACTAGGGAAAAGCCTAGCAGCCCGGTGCGGGTGAGGCACCCTCGATGGCCAGTGCAGCACACTACTAATAAAGGCGCTACTGACTAACGTGTAGCGATGGCGGCGTGTTGATTCCTAAATTGGCTAGGACATATACATCTTGTCCTCCACTCCCGATGTCCCTTTTCTGAAAGAACTATGTGGCGCTTGGGCTCATCGTATGATGTATTTGCTTCCTTATCTTTTCTCTTTCTCGGTCTCTTGGACATGTCCTTCACATAGATAACTTTGTGCCACATCATTGGCTAGGGCAGAATGGTTCGTCAGTGTACCCAAGATTTTTAGGATCCTTTGTTGTCATTCCGTACTATGGGTCTACACCTTGCCTCGCCTCGTGATTAGATTGATTTGCACTTAAACAAAGGGACCTTAAAATCATGTCCGTAGTCAAGTTCCCATATGTCCACTATGTAATCATAATATGTGTCCTTTCCCTCTCGGTTGTTGCATCAAGCGGACACCGCTATTTTGGTTGGTGATCTTTTGATCTTGGTCGATCGTGTAAAATGTATTCCCATTTATCTGCGTATCCTTTCCAAATCAATACAGGTCAAAGATGGTCCCACTGGATAACAAGTACAGCTCCTCACAAGCAGTCTTGTCACCTACGATCGTGCTTCCAACCAAGCTGCTTTGAAAGTCTGATGTGTTCACATGTAATCCGGTCGTCGCCTTTGCTCAAGGGTGTTTGAAGCCTTGAGATGTTCTTGTGTTCATCGACATACTGGGTCACCAAGGTAGAGTTACATGGAAGCTGTGTAGTGGGCTTGAAACCAAGAATATACATCCTGCATATTATTGAGTCCTTTCAAAGCGTGCCTTTTCAGTCGATCTCCCCTCATACCGCGATTTAGGGAGACCTATCTTCTTAAGGCAGGAATGAAGTCGACACACAAACCCGATGACATCCTACATTTTGATGGCCCATTGAGATGCTTCCATACTGGCCCCTGGCGATTCACGGACATATTTCTTTAGGACTCCCATGAACCTCTCAAAGGGGTATGTTATTGTGTACAAATCTGGGACCAGAATGACAATCTCGTCAACTAGATGAACTGGAGCGTACGTCATGATATTGAAGAAGGATGGTGGGAACACCAGCTAAAATGACAAAGACTACTAGGGAAAAGCCTAGCAGCAGCGAGTTTAGGCACCCTCGATGGCGGCAGTGCCGGCACTACTAATAAGGCGCTACTACTAGCGTGTAGCGATGGCGCGTGTTGACCCTGCCTTCTTTGCTACACACAAATATGCTGCTGCAGCAGTTGGAAAAGAAGCTCTGCGGTATATTAGCCGGTAGCGTTTTTAGTGTAAGCGCTCTTGGTAAGCCGGCCTCTTTGCTAAATCCCCCTACGCTACTACTAGTTTTATTAGTTTTTCCCTGCAGATTTGTTTTTTATTTGTTTTGCATTTGAATAGGCTTTATACAATAATCTTTAGCATATCATCCACATACAAATGTAATCATAGCATATACATACAATTAGTCTCATCAAATCATGTCATCATCATAATCATCATCAACACAAAGTGGTCTCGATCTAGTCATCAATCTAGAAAATAGCGATACAAGTCTCGATTACTTACAAATACATCGTCATCCATCTAAACAATGATATACATGAGAATAGCTATCACTTTGAGTACATGAGTTAAGTATCCCTCTCTCGCATTAGCGTGAACCTAAACTAAAATCTTGCATGTAAAGCTCGAAAACCGAAAACCGGTACACCTTGCCAGCCTTTCACTCCGGCCACTTGTCGTATATATACTCCTGGCGTAGCACTTCTTAGCCATTTATGATCTATGCACCTGCATCGTCACATGAGTCGATGATATGCAACATATATAGTTGAGCAACACAAAAGAGGCAGACTTGGCAAAAATAGAAACAACATATCATAAGCATAAATAACAAAGTTCGCCATCGTACCCAAATGACCTAACTAGAGTGATTTTTCGCTAGTCGAGGTGGACGGTTTAATTATCGCACAAATAAAGTTTCACGTGCATAACTCAAAGTTTTGTCATAAAAGAAACTATGGACTAAGCGGACACATTGTCATATATAAACAATCACTCCGATATGTCGTGCCATCCATCCAAATCGGGGAGATAGTCATCGAGCTTTGTGAAAGGCTTCATGTCGGGGCAGCTGAGAAGCTATCCATGTTGGGCGTCTTCCGCGACATTTGTCATACGCATGGAACATCCACATTTTTCGACGACCTCATTCATGATGATTTGGGCAAGTTAGGTGCTGGATGTTATAGAACTCAGCTCGAAATCGATGATCCTCGATATCTCCTATGTCCTTTGCCCATTGCAGAATATGGGCATCGCTGAATCTAGGTGCCATGTGAAGGTTACGGTGATCCGTCGGTACTCCGGCATGTGGTGTAGGACATAGAATCCATCATTAAGAGAATCGTTCGGTTCTTTGGATGCAGCATAAGTCGGTCTTATGGCTGAAGGCGTGCTGCCGCCCTTTTCTTCTTGTCCCTAACATCTCCACCCCTTGCTTGGTAGTAAAACATAGCACCGTCGAGAACATCTTTGATGTGGGTGTAATCCTTTTGTGAATGTTCTTGACGAGTCAAGTAAAGGCGTGGGAGAATCGGAGTAGAGGATGATGAGGGCAATGGCGCGCTTGCCTAACTAAAATAAGTACACCTCAAATTAATTAGCCTCCACCGTGCAAATGAATTATTGAAATCGAAGGAAGGATAGCGGTAGCGGATGACTTACGCAGGATGATAAGGCACGAGAATCGCCTCCTTGTCCTTATTGGCGAGCATGAAGCCGCGATGTAATCCCTCGGCGTATTCACGATCTTGTGCATGCAGACTCCCAAGAAGGCCTGCGTGCATGTAAAATGCAATTCAGCGACACAGAGATGAGCTATCTGCTCAACCCCAATGATGTAGCTCATGTGCAAGGCATAAAAGCGGACAAAAGTAAAATCCAGCTTCTTCACGTGAAACATGTCGAATATGTAATCGAATCGGAGGAAGAACTTATCAGCGGGAAGCCCTTGACGTCGACATTTGCTGCGAACATTAACCACGTAGAGTGGGTATCCTGGATCTTCGGCGATGAGGCCTTTCTCTACCCTGACACATCGTCATGAAGTCTCCTCGGATCGCCCGAATCTGGCCCGTGGCGCTATTTCAGGTAGGATTGGTTTATCGGGGATATACCATTTATCCGCGCCGAGGATATCTACAGTCCCGAAGCGAGGGCTCTTGCGGCAGTCTGGATCATAGAATCAACGCTTTTTGCCTTTCCTCGCTCTCTTCCTGAAGCTTCTTTACCACGGATGGTCGTCAATAACCGCGTTGAGGCGGTAATTCAGGCAGCGACTCATGATGCTCAAACCACGAGGCGCCGGTATAGAACATCTTTTGACAGCGCCATCGTCATCCTCATCCTCATCCATGGCGGCGTCATCGACCTCTAATGGAGCCACCTGCTTACCCGTCGCTATCACCCAACCCGACGCCCCAGCGCTAATTGGGTAGGTGGGGTGTTGATATTCATACCTTCTTTGAGGCTGCGTGCACCGTGGGTGTGCTCGGCCGCCTCGAGGCGAGCGAGACTCTTTAGCCTAACAGGACCCACCATTGCAACAATCACCAAGCCGCCTGAAGTCTCGTCGTCATCCCCACTAGTATTAGAGAGCCAAATTCGTGGCCGGTTTGACAGCTGGCACGGAAACCTTGAAGGCGTTAAGGGGATCGGCCGGCTGTGGAACAATGGTTCCTTCGGCTCCATTATCGTCCCCTTCCCCACGTCCACCTTACATTGCGCCGATGGTGTACAATATAGTGCCGCAGGTTTTGTCGGACCTGCAAATAAAAGTCTGCGGACGTGAGACATCAAAGCAGCAGCGGGAGATTATACATTTATATTGAAGGGGCGGTGTGGAAGATACCGTGAGGCGTCGAGCTCGATCAACAAACAGAGCACCACCGAGCACGTCCGGTCTGGCGGCTAGTCTGCAGGAGCAGTCTGCGCGGGAAGCGAGTGCAGGAGCAGTCTGAGAAGCCGGTGCGGGAAGGCAGAGTCTGCGGGCAGTGCGGGAGCATGTGCTGCCAAGAAGTCAGCAAGGGAAAGTCCTCTGCATTTTTTTGGATTTTCCCTTGTCCAAATGTGAGCGCCCGTCACCAGGAAGTAGATAAATCTGCAACCGCTTTGTTTTGCGGCAGCTATCGCTGTTCTGTTTATGCTGAGATGATTTCTTCTCAACCGCAATCTCAACCTTCTTGTCGATGCTTTCTTGAGTTAACCTCCGTCTTTCCTTTCTCTCCTCCGTGGTCTCACGGTAGTACTTCTTCCGCGTGGCGCCGTCTCCGACACCGTACTGCGGCGTCCATCTGGCGGTCAGTATCCACGGTTGTCGTTTCAATATATTCAACTTAGGTTGAATGGAGTGTCCCACAGGCCTCGCCAATGCCTCGAACGGCAATGAGTACTTTTGGCCATAATCGGCGTTGCTCTCTCTGCAAAAGGCACAAGGATGGTTTACAAATATGACTAGCGTGTGCGGTCGAATTGTTCGAAACTAAAATTACCGGTGATCTCGCGAACTCCGTAATGACCGGTGTTGTCTCATAAACCTTCTTGATGGGTCCCAGCGGTGCGGCGGGCCCTCGGGGCGTCACGCGCTCACGGGACGGTGAAATCCGCCAAAGTGCAGGATGCCGGACTTCGCGGCTTCGCGTCCTCCTTGGCCCATTTGGACCTCTTTCCGCCGTAACCACGGGCTTAGAGTGGTGGGTCCCAATGTTCCTCTTTTGAAGCCCCTTCATGTACTTAGACTTTTCTTTGGCAGCTTACCTCATAAAGCCTCCTTGAATATTTGACTTTGCTCTTCGTGATTGTCGGACTTTCCTTTACAATCTCGGATGTAAGGTTCCGTCGTTGATCTTTGCTTTCCTTTCGATTTTTCGAGGCTGACCAGCGCGTTGCTAAACTTGGTCATGGCGTGTTTGTTTATCTTCTTCATTGCCGGGTCATTATGCGGATCTTCATAATCCTTCTCATTCCGGCCGGAACAAGAATATCTGGTGAAACTTCTTTGGGAGGAGCTCCTCATATTTTCTATCTTCTTTAGATTCTCATCGTTGATGGTGGCGGTTGTCCGTATGATGCAGCCTATTTGATTGCCGTAGCACTTGTGCGTCTTCCTCGGCGCCTTTGGCTCAAAATTGCCGTTGTCCGCCTCCGTGACCACCGGTCTAGTAGTCTGAGTTTGTTAGGAACCCGTTGCCTCTTAAGCTTTCGGTGCTACACGGATCCGCTCCCGAGGCAGCCCGGTCTCGGCGTCGGTCTCGATGCGATCTGAATCTCAGCGCCGGTGTCGATCTTAACAGATCTGCGTATCGGTCTCGGCACCGGTCTGCGTGTCGGTCTCGGTCCCGATGCGGGCCCGACAACAACATCATTGATGGTCGGTAAAAGCTAAAAAATTAAATGCGCCGCCCGGTGAACGTCGTCATAATCACGAACCCTGTCCTTCATCGTTTGCTAGCCATGTTTCCTATGATTAAATCTAGTCAATTAATTCTAGACCTAATAAAATGAATAATGACATAAAAAAGGACTATTGTTTTGCAGGAATGTTGACTCCTTCTTGGTGCGGCAAATCCCGGGCACTCGATATGTCCTAGTTTGTAGCACAAGTCATGCCGAAATTCACGGGAAATTTCGGCATGACCTTTGCTAAAAGTGGACAAATCGAGAACACGAAATTTGCAGAGCACAAATGAATCAACATTCCAAAGCTAAAATGCACCCACTCGACATCATTCACAGAAACAACAAAGCCACCACTTGGGCACAATCGAACAACTTCAATGAAAAGATATGACATGACCACTTCAATGAAAAATAAAATTTGCCTAAATTCTTTTCCTTGAAAAATAGTGGTCTTTTGAAAAATCAAAAACCTTTGCCAATCTACTTAACCTAGCTTCTTAATCCAGCGAACCTAATTAACCTACCTATTTAACCTAGTTGGTTAATCTTGTTTACCTAGATAATTAACCCTAATTAAACTAGTTAGCATAGCTAGTTCTGCATCAAAGCCTAAAATAAATTTTGCACTAATTAACATGGATAATTAACCTAATTAAACTAGTTAACTGACTAGTTCTCTGTCAAAAGCCCTAACTAAGTTTTTGCACTAACCTAGATAATTAACCTAATTAAACTAGTTAACCTAACTACTTCTCTATCAATGCCCTAACTAAATTTTTGCCCTAAAACCTAGATAATTAACCTAATTAAAAGCTGGCTAACCTATGCATGAGAGAGAGAGGGGTGGGGGCTTCTGATTATGGCTCATTGGTGGCGACGACTGATGTGTAGTGGCGAGGAGGCGAGGCGTCTCCGTGACGAGGCAGGCGTCTCGGTGTGACCGAGAAAGAGTGGCGTCGGCAATGGCTCGGTGGGATTAGCGAGCTTGCAGCAGCTCCGTGTGGCGACTCCGTGTCGTCGGCAGCATGCAGCTGGTGGTAGCGTAGCGTCGTCGGCAGTGGTGTAGTGTGAGCTGACAGATCGGGGAGGCAATGGCCGCGCGAAATGGGGTTTGAGGATTTGAAGTGATGGTGGCGGAGCGGAGAAGCGGTTTTTGGCTAAATCAAACTTAGCGGTGGCAGCGTTCGCCAAAAGCGCTATAGCTAAGATAGCTATAACGCTTTAAATCAAAAGCAGCGCTGCTGCTATGGCTAATTTTCTACTGTGTTTCTATAAGCGGGGTCTAGGGCGCGGCAGCTGCTGACTCGTTAGCTATAGCGCCTCTTACAAACAACGCTGCTGCTATGCCTTCCTCCGATTTTCACTTTTAGTTTATTTTGCTTTACATTTTCCCTTTCTCCTTTTCTATTTCTTTCATTTTCATTTAAATTTCTATTTGTTTATCATCTTATTTTATTTTTGTTAGTAGTAGCGCTCTTCCACTGAAGCGGCTGCTAAGCTGTGATGTATAGCGATGGCGTTTACGCTAAGATAAGCTCTTGCTATCGTATCCTAACATTCTACCAATGGGAATATTAGTAGTAAGCGCTTTTTTTGTCCAGCAGTAGCTACTTTGCTAAGTTTAATGTCTGTAGTAGCGGTTTCTTGTAGCTATCTCTTTGCTAAATAACACTAAGCGCTGTTTTTGAACCATGTTATTTGCTAAGATACGTGTATAGCCTTTTCCCTAGTGGTGAGACATTGCACCACATCACTCCTTAGCCTTGGTATGGTTTCTGGATCGATCACCTTACGAGATATTGCATTGAGGAATGCACATAGCTTCTGACAATGGCTAATCGGACGTTTTCGGTAAAGCCCCCTCAATGCAACTTAGGGCGATTGCGTCATAATCACATGGCGATCATGGGACTTTAGGTTACTGAAACTTTTTCTGCCATATTTATTATTCCTTTTATATTCGGCGAAAGCGGTCGGGACCTTCATACTAAGCGAGGCATTCAAAGAAGATTTCCTTCTCTTCTTTGGTAAAACATAATGGCGAGACCTTCATCTGCTTTGGAGGCATGCCATCTTTTTAATTATAACGTTGTAGGTCCTCTCGTGCCTCATTGTATCTTTTGTCTTCCCATACTGCCCATGAAGCCTAGCAGAGTTCACGCAAAGGTTCTTTGTCACGTGCATCACGTCGATCGAAGGCGGACCTCTAGAGTCTTTCGATAGGGTAGGTCCCAAAATATAGATTTCTTCTTCCACATGGGTGCGTGTCCCTCAGCGTCACTCGGAAGCAGCTAGTCGCGGGACCCTTTCCAAAAGATTACGTGTAAATCATTGACCATAGCCGTGCGTGATCACCGATACGCATGGCGGGCTTCTTCGGTGATCTGCCTGCGCATGCTGAAATGCTTGCCTTTCTTTAGACATTGATGGTTGGTGGGAAGAAATCGGCGATGGCCAGTACACATTCTTCACGCAGCTTGCGGTATATACTATCGGTGTCAAGTAAACAGTGCGTGCGTCGTGGGTATCCCTTGTTTATGCATCACGAAAGGTTCTTGAGGAAGCGGGACAATCGTTGATGGTCACGAACAACAACGCCTTTAGGTTTAATTCCTCTGTTTGTGCTCATCACGTCGTACACGTTTCCATTCCACAGCTATAAAGTTCTTCAACTAATGGCCTTAGGTACACATCAATGTCATTGCCGGGTTGCTTAGGGCCTTGGATGAGCTGGCATCATAATGAACTTCCGCTTCATGCATCCAAGGAGGAAGGTTATACATACATAGAGTCCGCAGTCCAGTGCTGTGATTGCTTTGCTCTGCTCCCGAAAGGATTAATGCCATCAGCGCTTAAAGCAAACCATACTTGGCTCCCTTGCAAACTCATCCGATATTTTCTCTCGATTTTTCTCCACTGCGACCCGTCGGCGGGTGCTCTCAACTTCCGTCTTTCTTACGGTCCTCACTGTGCCATCGCATCAACTTGGCATGCTCTCCGTTTCGAGCAGACGTTTCCTTGCCGTGGTATTATAGGAGCATACCACATCACCTGCTGAGAACCCTCTTCACGGGGCTGCTTCGTCAACATCACGAAGTCATCTCGTTTGATCTTATCTTCGTAATGCACCGCACTCACCGGCATCGTTCAGATCCTTGTATGCACATGATAGAGATCACGATCATTAGGGCATGCATGTATCTTCGCACCTCCAATCCTAGAGGGCATCGACCTTCTTTACTGCGTATGTCTTTGCCGAGAAGTTATTATCCTTTGGAAGCTTCTTCTTCAATATTTTAAGTAGCTTCTCAAATCCTTTCTCGAGCACGACATTCTACGCCTTCCTTGCAGCAATTCAAATGCAGATGCAAGGAGCTTTGTGTTGCCATCTTCGCAATGGGGTACAACCCTTTTTGTAGTCCTCTAGCATGCGATCGAACTTCAGCTTCTCCTTTTGACTTTTCGCATTGCGTCCTTGCATCAACAATGACCGGCGGAGATCATCATCGCCAGACACATCGTCTGGTTCCTCTTGATCTTGAGCAGCTTCTCCGTTGCTGACATCATCGTGCACGTCGTCTGGTTCCTCTTGATCTTACGGAATATCACCGTGTTCGAGGGGCACATAGTTGTCATCGTTACTCTTCTTCTTCGCCGTCTTCCATCATAACCCCTATTTCTCCGGTGCCTCGTCCAAACATTATAGTGTGGCATGAAACCCTTATAGCAGGTGGGTGTGGAGGATTTTCCGGTCGAGTAAGACTTGTATTCCCACATATAGGGCATGGACAACACATAAAACCATTCTGCTTGTTTGCCTCAGCCACTTGAGAAATTATACGCCATTAATGTACTCGGAGGTGTGTCTTGGACAGTACATCCATCTTAGGTTCATCTGTGTGCATTATATATAATTAAGTTATGTCAAAAATCATTAGAGAACATCATGAATAGATAATTAATTAAGTGACCAAATTAATAGAAGTTCATCATCACATTAAAACCAAAGTACATACATAGTTCTCATCTAACAACATAAAGCTCTGCGAGCATCTAAATTAATTAAACCATACACTGAAACTATGTAAAACATTTCAATGCGAAAATAAATGCGATCATAATCGCAACCAATGTAACAACTGATCCAGCGGCATAATGATACCAAGCCTCGGTATGAATGGCATATTTTCTAATCTTTCTAATCTTCAAGCGCATTGCATCCATCTTGATCTTGTGATCATCGGCGATCATCAACATGCAAC
This sequence comes from Aegilops speltoides, assembly GCA_021437245.1. Classification (NCBI taxonomy): domain Eukaryota; kingdom Viridiplantae; phylum Streptophyta; class Magnoliopsida; order Poales; family Poaceae; genus Aegilops; species Aegilops speltoides. The sequence goes on from JAHHZJ010003160.1 coordinate 13,992, forward strand.
TCCAATATCATCTTCTCCTCCTCAATTTTTCTAATTTTTTCCTTGACAAATTGTTTTCTTCTTCAACTAAATTTAACCTCTCGAACAATAATAGTCGGTTGGAATTTCCGGTTCAACAACCTCCTAGATGAATAAAATCTATGTCACGTTAGTGGCATAATTGTCATAAACAATAAATGAACCAATAGTTATGAAAAGATAATATATACCACATCGAATCATAGGCAGGCCGAGGGCCGATGAAGGCGGGATACCAAAACCATCGCACTATATAAGATGCAATAATAAAGTAAGAAAAATATACAAGTATATATCTATCTAAACATACAAATAAGAATATTTTCCTTTTGAGAAAGAAGATAAGAACAAGAGGCTCACTGCAGTGGTGCCGGCGATGAGATCGGTGCGGGTGATCGGCGACGTTGAAGGCAGGGGCCAGGCGTGACGGACCGCTAAGCCTAGACAAATATGGAGGAAAATGGAGCTTGGTGGTCGAGCTTGGAGGAAGAGAAACCTAAAGTAGTGTGGCTCGGGCATTCCGCCGAACACCTTGTGTGCACATGAGGTGAGCTAGAGCACCACCAAGCCCTCTCCCCTCGGCCAGAAAAAAGCAGGCGGTTGTGCTCTGCTCTTTAGTGAGGGGTATATATAAACACCACCATTGGTCGGTTGGTGGCATGAGCCGGGACTAAAGATTGGCCTTTGGTCCCGATTGGCTGCCGAGCAGGACCAATGGTGGTGAGAGCCAGGGCGAGGCCCATTGGTCCCGGTTCATCCCTGCAACTGGACCAAAAGGTCTAGACGAACCGGGACCAATGGCCCACATGGCCCGGCCGGCTCGGGGCTCATGAAGCCGGGTCCGATGCCCCATTGGTCCCGGTTACGGATTGAGCCGGGACTAATGGGCTGGACCGCACTGGACCATTGCCCTTTTCTACTAGTGATCCGTTATGTATTTTGCAATTTTCTATGTCTACAATGCTACGCGGAGCTACTCTAGCTAATTGCTCCCACTTTCAATATGTATCTAGATCGAGACTTAGAGTCATCCGGATCGGTGTCAAAACTTGCATCAGCGTAACCCTTCTGACGAACCTTTTATTATTTCCATAATAGAAACATATCCTTATTCCACTAAGGATAATTTTGGCTACATCCGATGATCTACTCCTAGATCACTTGTGTATCCTTGCCAAACTTCGATTGTAGGGTATACAATAGATCTGGTACACTGACATGGCATACTTTATAGAACCTTTGGCCAAGGCATAGGGAATGACTTTCATTCTCTTTCTATCTTACTGCCGTGGTCGGGTTTTGAGTCTTACTCAATTTCACACCTTGTAACAACAGGCAAGAACTCTTTCTTTGGCTGTTCCATTTTGAACTACTTCAAAATCTTGTCAAGAGTATGTACTCATTGAAAAAACTTATCAAGCGTCTTGATCTATCTCTATAGATCTTGATGCTCAATATATCTTGACTTCTTCAGGTCTTTTCTTTGAAAACTCCTTTCAAACACTCCTGTATGCTTTCGCAGAATAATTCTACATTATTTCCGATCTACAATATGTCATTCACACATATACTTATCGGAAATGCTTTGTAGTGCTCCCTCACATTCTAGTAAATCTGAGGCTTCACTGCAAGTGCATATAAAACTATATGCGCTGATCAACTTATCAAATCATATATTCCAACTCGAGATGCTTGCACCGGTCCATAGATGGATGTTGGAGCTTGCACACTTTGTTAGCTCCCTTTGGATCGATAAAACCTTTTGGTTGCATCATATACAACTCTTCCTTGAAAATCCATTCAGGAATGCAGGTTTTACATCCATTTGCCAAATTTCATAATCATAAAATCGCAATTGCTAACATGATTCGGACAGACTTAAGCATCGCTTCTGGTGAGAAGGTCTCATCGTAGTCAACCCCTTGAACTTATCGAAAACCTTTTCTGACAAGTCGAGCTTTGTAAGCGATAACATTACGTCGGCATCGGTCTTCTTCTTGAAAATCCATTTATTCTCAATTGCTTGCCGACCATCGGGCACAGTCGACCAAAGAATCCATACTTTGTTCTCATACATGGATCCCATCTCAGATTTCATGGCATCAAGCCATTTTGTGGAATCTGGGCTCACCATCAGCTTCTTCATAGTTAAGTAGGGTTCATCATGAGTCTAGTAGCATGACTTCGAATAGGATTACCGTACCACTCGGTGTGGATCTTACTCTGATGGACCTCACGAGGTTACTGTATTAACTTTATTTGAAGTTCTATGATCATCATCATCAACTTCCTCACTAGTTGGTTTTGGCGTCACGAAGCGGTTCTGTGATGTATTATTTTCCAACAAGGGAGTAGATCAGATTACCTCATCAAGTTCTAATTTTCTCCACTCACTTCTTTAGAGAAAACTCCTTCTCTAGAAAGGATCCATTCTTAACAAAGAATGTCTTGCCTTGGATCTGTGATAGAAGGTGTACTTAACATGTCTCTTTTGGGTATCCTATGAAGACATATTTCTCCGATTTGGGTTCGAGCTTATCAAGTTGAAGCTTTTCACATAAGCATCACAACCCCAAATTTTAAAAGCGACAACTTTGGTTTCTTGCTAAGCGACAGTTCATATAGTATAAATCTCAGCGGTTTAGATGGTGCCCTATTTAATGTGAATGCAGCTCTCTCTAATGCATGATCCCTAAGCGATATTAGTAAATCGGTAAGAAACATCATAGATTGTACTATATCCAATAGAATGCGTTATATGGCGTTCGAACACACCATAACGTTGTAGTGTTCAGTGGGCGTGAGCTGTGAAACTATTCCACATTGTTTTAATTGAAGACCAAACTTCGTAACTCAAATATTCATCTCCGCGATCGGATCGCGAGAACTTTATTTTCTCTTGACGATGATTTTCGACTTCACTCTACGAAATTCTTTGAACCTTTCAACTATTTCGGACTTATGTTTCATCAAGTAGATATATCCATATCTGCTCAAATCATCTGTGAAGGTCAAAAATACTTGATACCACTTGAGCCTCAACACTCATCCGGATCGCATACATCATGTATGTATTATTTCCAATAAATCGATTCGCTTCGCTCCATTGTTCCGAGCGGAGTCTTAGTCATCTTGCCCATGAGGCATGGTTCGCAAGCATCAAGTGATTCATAATCAAGGTATTCAAAATCCCATTAGCATGGAGTTTCTTCGATTCGCTTTACACCAATATGACCTAAGCAGCGTTTACACAAATAAGTTGCACTATCATTATTAACTTTGCATCTTTTGGCTTCAATATTATGTAGTATGTGTATTACTCACGATCGAGATCCAACAAACCATTTTCGTTGGTGTGTATGACCATAGAAGGTTTTATTCATGTAAGAGAACAACAATTGTTCTCTAGCTTAAATGAATAACCGTATTGCAATAAACATGATCAAATCATATTCATGCTCCATGAAACATCAAATAACACTTATTTAGGTTCAACACAAATCCGAAAGTATAGGGAGTTAATGCGATGATGATCATATCAATCTTGGAACCACTTCCAACACATACGTCACTTCACTCTTAACTAGTCTCTGTTTATTACGCAACACCGTTTAGGTTACTAATCTTAGCAACCGAACAAGTATCAAATACTTTCGAGAATACTATAAACACTAGTAACATACACATCAATAACATGTATATCAAATATACCCTTGTTCACTTTGCCATCCTTCTTATCCACCAAATATTCGAGGGCATTTCGCTTCCGATGACCATTTCGCTGCGATTATAAGCACTTTCAGTTTCGGAATTTGGTCTAGCTTGGAGCTTCTTCCGGGGGAATGACAACTTGCTTGTCTTTCCACTTGAAGTTCCCTTTCTTTCCTTTGCCCTTCTCTTGAAACTAGTGATCTTGTCAATCATCAACACTTGATGCTCTTTCTTGATTTCTACCTTCGTCGATTTCAACATCACGAAGAGCTCGAGAAATCGTTTTCGTCATCCTTGCATACTATAGTTCATCACGAAGTTCTAGTAACTTAGTGATGGTGACTAGAAAATTCTGTAATCACTATCTTATCTGGAAGATTAACTCCCACTTGATTCAGCGATTGTAGTACCGGACAATCTGAGCACATGCTCACTAGTTGAAGATTCTCCTCCATATTTTAGCTATAGAACTTGTTGGAGACTTCATATCTCTCAACTCGGGTATTTGCTTGAAATATTAACTTCAATTCTGGAACATCTCATATGGTCCATGATGTTTCAAACATCTTTGAAGTCCACGATTCTAAGCCGTTAAGCATGGTGCACTAAACTATCAAGTAGTCATCATATTGATCTAATAAGCGTTCATAACGTTTACATACACTCCTGCAATAGATTACATCACCTAGCGGTTGCATTAAGGACATAATTCTTACGTGCAGCAATGAGGATAAACCTCCGATCCGCGGATCGAATCCGCATCATTGCTACTAACATTTTTCAACACAATTTTCTCTAGGAACATATCAAAACAAACATATGAAAGCAACAGCGAGCAGCTCTATTGATCTACAACATAATTTGTAAAATACTACGAGGACTAAGTTCATGATAAATTTAAGTTCAATTAATCATATTACTTAAGAACTCCCACTTGAGGCGAGACATCTCTCTAGTCATCTAAGTGATCCACGTGATCCAAATCAACTAAACCATAACCGATCATCACGTGAGATGGAGTAGTTTTCAATAGTGAACATCTTATGTTGATCATATCTACTATATGATTCACGCTCGACCTTTCGGTCTCCGTGTTAGAGGCCATATCTTATACATATGCTAGGCTCGTCAAGTTTAACTTGAGTATTCTGCGTGTATCAAACTGGCTTGCACCCGTTGTAGATGGACGTGGAACTTATCACACCGATCATCACGTGGTGTGTGGGCACGACGAACTTTGCAGCAGTGCATACTCAGGAGAACACTACTTGATAATTTTAGTGAGAGATCATCTTAAAATGCTACCGTCGATCAAAGCAAGAGAAGATGCATAAAGGATAAACATCACATGCAATCAATATAAGTGATATGATATGGCCATCATCATCTTGTGCTTTTGATCTCCATCTCGAAGCACCATCATGATCACCATCATCACCGGCGCGACACCTTGATCTCCATCGTAGCATCGTTGTGCGTTTCGCCATCTATTGCTTCTATGACTATCGCTGCTACAGTGATAAAGTAAAAGCAATTACTGAGGCGTTGCATTTCATACAATAAGCGACAACCATATGGCTCCTGCGGATTGCCGATAACCGGTTACAAAACATGATCATCTCATACAATAAAATATAGCATCATGTCTTGGCCATATCACATCACAACATGCCCTGCAAAAACAAGTTAGGCGTCCTCTACTTTGTTGTTGCAAGTTTTACGTGGCTGCTTTCGGGCTTAAGCAAGAACCAATCTCACCTCGCATCAAAACCACAACAATAGTTTGTCAAGTTGATGCTGTTTTTACCTATAGGACGGTATGCATGCTTTTCGAGTTCAACTAAAGTTGGAGAAAGCGGACACCTGCTAGTCACTTTGTATGCAACCGCGGCGGTAAAACCAGTCTCGCGTAAGCGTCTGGCATAATCTCGGTCCGGGCGCTTCATCCAACAATACCGCCCGAACCAAGTATGACATCTTTGGTAGCGGTATGACTTATATCGCCCACAACTCACTGTGTTCTACTCGTGCATATAACATCAAACCATAAAACCTAGGCTCGGATGCCACTGTGTTGGGAGCGTAGTAATTTCAAAAAAATCTCTCGCACCGCCAGATCATGGTGATGCATAGCAGCGAGAGGGAGAGTGTGTTGTCGTACCCTCGTAGGCCCGGGCGGAGGCGTTGGCATTAGCGTAGGGAAGTAGTCATACATCTTCCCGGTCCAACCGATCCAAGCACGTTACTACGCACCTCCGAGTTCTTGACACCGTACAGCTCGATGGCCTTTAAACTCCGATCCGGCAGAAGTGCGGGGAGGAGTTTCGTCGGCCTGACGGCGTGGTGATGATCTTGATGTTCAAGCTGTCCATGAGGGCTTCGCCTAAGCACCGCTACAATATGACCGAGGTGTAATATCGTGGAGGCCCACACACGGCTAAGGCGATCACGATGATCAACTTGTGTGTCTATAGGTGCCCCACCCCGTGCTATAAAGGAGGGAGGGAGGAGGAGGCCGGCCTAGAGGAGGAACGCGCCTAGGGCGGACAAACCTACTCAAGTAGGTTTGGCCCCTTTTCCTATTTGGAGTAGGAGAGGGAAGGAAGGGGGGAGGAGAGAAGAAAGGAAGGGGGCGGCCTTCCCAATTGGATTGGGCTTGAAGGCCGCCCCTCCTTTGCTCGTTCTCCCTCCTTCCCATAAAGAGCCAATAAGGCCCATATACTTCTGCAAGGGGTTCGGTAACCTCCGGAACTCCGGTATAAATCTAATCTCATCGGAACCTTTCGGTGTCCAAATATCCGTCAATATATCAATCTTTATGTCTAAACCATTTCGAGACTCCTCGTCATGTCCGTGATCACATCCGGGACTCGAGACAACCTTCGGTTCATCAAAATACATAAACTCATAATATAAGCTGTCGCCGAAACCTTAAGCGTCACGGACCCTACGGTTCGAGAACAATGTAGACATGACCGTGACACGTCTCCGGTCAATAACCAATAAGCGGGACCTGGATGCCCATAATGGTTCCTACATATTCTCTGAAGATCTTTGTCGGTCAGACCGCATAACAACATCGTTGTTCCTTTGTCATCGGTATGTTACTTGCGAGATTGATCGTCGGTATCAATACCTAGTTCAATCTCGTTACCGGCAAGTCTCTTTACTCGTTCCATAATACATCATCTACATTCTAACTCATTATTTGCAATGCTTGAAACTTAAGTGATGTGCATTACCGAGAGGGCGAGAGATACCTCTCCGACATTCGGAGTGACAAATCCTAATCTCGAAATATACCAACCCAACAAGTACCTTTGGAGACACACTTAATTACCTTTATAATCACCCAGATTACGTTGTGGCGTTTGGTAGCACACAAAGTGTTCCTCCGTTAAGTGGCAGTTGCATAATCTCATAGTCATAGGAACATGTATAAGTCATGAAGGAAGCAATAGCAACATACTAAGCGATGGGTGCTAAGCTAGCGAGAATGGGTCATATCAATCAGATCATTCAACTAATGATGTGATCCAATTAATCAAATAACAACTCTTTGTCCATGGTTAGAAAACATAACCATCTTTGATTAACAAGCTAGTCAAATAGAGGCATACTAGTGACACTTTCTGTTTGTCTATATATTCACACATGTATTATGTTTCCGGTTAATACAATTCTAGCATGAATAATAAACATTTATCATGAAATAAGGAAAGAAATAATAACTTTATTATTGTTTCTAGGGCATATTTCCTTCACACACTTCCAACAATGGCGTCCAACATGTCATTGACCTTGTGAAAGCCATCTTTCATTACAAGGTGAAATCAACCCAAAGGCATGGAAGGCGAAGCAAGCCGCATTTAAGATGTTGTATGTTACTTGGGAGGAAGCATACAACGAATCCCTAAGTTGTTGTTGGCCGTGGCGCGTGACAAACCAGGCGCATAGTTCATGTGGTGAGCCTCATGGGCGCCAAACAACGGTTCATGAAGGAAGAAAAGTCCGAGTATTTGGCCGTGCATTTTGGGCGTTCGAGCAATGCGTGAGAGCTTCCGAACAACAGCCAGAGCCGTTCATCCGCCATTGATGTACGTTCTTGACGGACAATACAAAGGGCACCTTGTTGATTGCGAATAGCAAGTGATGCCAATAACCGGGTGTTGCCATTGGCATTTGGTTTTGTTGAGGTGGAGAACAATGACAGCTGTGAGTGGTTTCGTCTTTTGAGGGCGAAGGTGTTACCGCTTCGGAGAAATTTGTGTCATATCGGACGGGAATCAAGGTATTCTTAGCAGGTGGAGATTGACATTCTGGGCATGCTCCGTTGCACCATCGATGGTGCATGAGGCACTTTATTCGAACTTCCATGTGTGGCCTTAAGGAGTTGGCGATGATCTTCAAGATTGTTGTCTCGCTTTCTCAAGGCGCTTCACCACTTTGTACAACAAATTGCTTGCACACAAAAACTTGATCCCAGGGTCAAGACTTTCTCCATAGCCACATTCAATGCGGAACAAGTGGGCACGTGCTTTTGATGAAGAAGATGGCGGGAGATGCGGTCAAATGACAAGCAATATGGTGAATGCTTCAATAGGGTGCTCAAAAGGAGCACGTGGATTACCCGTGACGGCAATAGTTCAATACACATTTGACAAGATGAATGCATACTTTCTAAAAGTACTCGGTGGAAGCGGATGCACGGATAGCGGGTGAGAACCCGTGCAGTACAATTACAAGTTCCACCCAAGGTTGATGAATGGTTGGTATTTCAATCACGGAAGGCGGACTCGGAAGAAGCTATATTATATGACAATGAAGAGTTGAAGTACTAAGTGAAAGAGCCAGGAGGAACCACAAGCGATGGCCGCCAACATGGAAGTCGTGCTTTGAGAGTGTCGTTAACACAATGTGATTGCTCTTGCGGAGAGCCATTGTTGCTTCATCTTCCATGCTCACACTTGTATACCGCCCGATCGCGTAGGAATGTGGACATCAATCACTTACGCTTGCGCGATGAAAGTGAGAGTTCTCAATCATGGCGGTCAAGAACACATGGGCTCCCCACTTTCACCCATATCTTGACCAATCACAATGGCGGAGTACCATGGTGTTCTAACTATGGCGAGGATCCGGAGTTGAAGGTTGTTAAGCAGGGTGAGCGTGAGACAAAGCGTCTTAGAGGCGACATGGACGGATGGGGCCATGGTGGCTTACGTGAACCGAGCAATGACCAATTCAAGAGCCTGGTGGGAGCTCCCATTGTAAGGGGAGTGCAAGGTCATGGCCAACAACAAAGAAATGTCTGAAGCCAAGGAAAGGTCCAAGAAAAATTATGCAAGTACAAATCGACAAGGGAAGCAACACAGAAGCCAACCATAGTGGTAGCCAACAAGTGCCAAGCCAACCTAGTGGTAGCCAACAAGTGCCAGAGGCAACAAAGTGGTAGCCAACAAGTGCCAAGCCAGCACAAGTGGTAGCCAGACAAGTGCCAAGCCAACCAAGTGTTAGCCAAAGAGCATCTAGGCGACAAAGAATTGGCAACTAGGACTTACAAGAGGCCGTGGTGGTGGTAGAGCTCGTGGTGGTGGTGTGAAGCCATGGTGGTGGTAGAGCTCGATGGTGGGTGCTCTTGGCCGTGGTGATGATCTGATGGGTGGTGATGGTCTTGGCCGTGGTGATGGTCTTGGCCGTGGTGATGGACAAGGACAAGGTCGTTATAGAGGAATGTTTGGATACCTCGATGTACCATTTCCGTATGTTGCTCACTAACTATAATGTTTCATATGTTCTTATTTTTCATATGTTCTTCTTTTTCATATGTTCTTGTTGCACATGTTATTCCATTTGCTTTTATTGTCTTTCTTGACCATTATGTTTCACTCATTGTAGGTATGGCGGCTTCCAACCCAACAAAGCAACAATGAAGGAGGATGGTGAAGATGAGATGGCGGGATGGTGGGAGAGGCTGCGAAGAAGCTTAGAGATGAGGATGAAGCCGCACTAAAGAAGAAGAAGGAAGAGGAGCTTGAGAAGGAGAGGAAGGAAGAGAGATAGCATCATGTGCGATGCGGGCTAGGGAGAATGGCGTTGGTGAGGAAATGTGAGGAAGCCGGAAGAGAAGCGTCGAAAGGATTTTGAAGAAAAGAACCATGAAACTTTGGACATTTGCGGCTGAAAAGAGGAGAGAAAGAACAAGATATTCATGGAGAGGGTGGTTAGGAGGCTCACCTCTATAAGGAAAAGGGAGGAGGAAGAGGAAGAAGAAGAAGGGAAGGGGCCTTGCTCTATGCAATAGAAGCTATGTCATCTTCAACTTGAACTTGCTTGTGTGGACGATGATCGTTATTATCCTCTAACTATGCTCTTGATTTGGTTGTGAACTACTTTGTGTGAAGTGAAGTTACTATGTGTAATGGCCTACTATGCCTCCTCCTAAATTTGGTTGTGAACTACTTTGTGTCGTGAAGTACTACGTGATGTAATGGCCTGCTATACCTCCTCCTAAATTTGGTTGTATGAACTACTCCTCAAGTTGAAGTACTATGTGTTATGAAATGCTATGTGTGGTAAAATAGTTTGTGCATATGTTGTCTTCACGGTTCTTTGCTTGCTAAGTATCAATACTACTTCACATCTTCTTCTTGAGTCTCATATGCAAAAATTTACTAAGTCAATGGCACGTGCTTCTTGCCTTGAAGTTACCTTTGTCTAGTTATGGCCTTTGGAGGCTAGGCGTTGCACATGTACATGTACCAGTCCGGAGAGGAAATAGAAGGGTTTGCAAGTTACAGACATGTGCAGCGCCTAACCTCAAGCCTCCCTGTGGACAGTCTTTGGCAGTAACCTCCTTGGTCCCTCATGCTTGAGGCTAGGCGTTGCACATGTCATGCCAGTCCGAGAGAAACAGCGGAAGGGTTTGAAAATTCTGAGACCTGTGCAGCCCCAGCCTCCAGCCTCCACCTGGTGATCTGCGCTTAGCCGCGGGCATACCTTTGTCGATGTAAGCACTGGGTGCTAGGCGTTGCACATGTCTGTAACACAAACCATACATTTACTCTTTGGTGAAATGCAGACATGTGCAACGCCTAACCTCCATCGCCCCACTAAATAATCTGACGTCTAGGCGGCAGGTGTTACCTTTATCGATGTGTAGCGCTGGAGGCCGGGCATTACACATGCATGCAGTCAGTCGAGCAGCAGAAGTGTTTGGACAATACAATACTGCATGCGGCACCTAAGCAGCGCACAACTGTCTGATGCAGCGCCCTAGCTGCTAAACGTTGCAACATCCGGTGTTACACTAGGTGCTAAGCGACTGCAGTCTGATACATGTCAAACTTGGTCATTTTAAGTCAAAAATTGCATCACAGAATAATAGCATGCATATATAGTATGATCCTGAAGTAAAACAAGAGTTCTAATGAGAAGCATGCATACTGTAATTTCAACACTATTATGAGCTAAGTTAAACATACTGCTCAAACTTGGTCATTTTAAGTTATAGATAGCTTCAAGTTCAACATAGTGTGACCATCATGACAAGTTCAACATTAATAATGGCTTCAAGTTCAACATTACCTCTGGTGAAGTGACCATCACGACAAATTCAACATAGAGTTGAACAAGGAGCTACAACAAACATAGAGCTAGTTCCTTGAGCTACAACCTAGAGTGACCATTACAAATAGAGGGCGATGACTACTTCCTTGGCGCTTGTTGGCTCCTCCCCCTCTTGAGCTCCTATCTTACGCCTTCCTAGGAAGAGGAACCGGCCCGTGTAGAAGCTCGGCTCCTAGCCTCTCATCAAATCGTCCTCCAAATTGTTGGGGAGCATAGTAAATTCAAAAATTTCCCTCGCACATGCAAGATCATGGTGATGATATAGCAAGAGAGGAGAGTGTTGTCCCGTACCCTCGAAGACCCGTGAAAATGGAAGGATTAGCACAGCGCTGTGGTTGATGTAGTCGTCGTCTTCCGCGATCAGGCCGATCCAAGCACCCGAGCGTCGGCACCTCCGAGGTCAGCATACGTTCAGCTCGATGGCGATCCCAGGCTCCGATTTAGCGAGCTTCGAGGATGAGTTTCATCGGCTGACGATGGCGTGGTGAAGATGATGATGTTCTGCGGCGGGCAGCCGCCTAAACTCCATGACGATATGGTAAGGTGGAATATGGTGGAGGGGAGCACGCTTACCGCAGCTGAGGCGTCAAGTAGATCAACTTGTGTGTCTATGGGGTGCCCTCTCCTTGCGTATAAAGGAGCAAGGGGGGAGGCGGCCGCCCTTGTGGGCGTGCCAAGGAGGAGGAGTCCTCCTCCTAGTAGAGGTAGGACTCCTCCTTTCCTACTCCTACTAGGAGGGAAGGAAGGAGGAGAGGGGAAGGAAGAGGGGCGCGCCCCACCCCTCTAGTCCAATTCGTGGGAGGAGGAGGAGAGGCGGGGCGCTGGCACCAGCCACCCTCTCTTCCCACTAAGGCCCATGTGACCCATTACCTCTCTTGGGGGGCGGTTCCGGTAACCCTCCGGCACTCCGGTTTTCTCCAGAAACGTCCGGACACTTCCGGTGTCCGAATATAGTCATCCAATATATTAATCTTTATGTCTCGACCATTTGAGACTCCTCGTCATGTCGTGATCACATCTAGGACTCGAACAATTGTCGGTACATCAAAACTTATAAACTCATAATAAAATTGTCATAAATAACGTTAAGCGTGCGGACCCTCTGAGGATTCGAGAACTATGTAGACATGACCTAGAACTATTCTCGATCGATAACCAATAGCAGAACCTGGATGCCCATATTGGTTCCTACATATTCTCACGAAGATCTTTATCGGTCAAACGCATAACAACATCACGTTGTTCCCTTAGTCATCGGTATGTTACTTGCCCGAGGTTCGATAAACCGGTATCAATACCTAGTTCAATCTCATTACCGGCAAGTCTCTTTACTCGTTACGTAATGCATCCATTCCGTAACTAACTCATTAGTTGCATTGCTTGCCAAGGCTTATAGTGATATGCATTACGCGAGGGGCCGGAGATACCTCTCCGGCGATCGGTGACAAACCTAATCTCTGAAATCGCCAACCAACATCTACCTTTGGAGACACCTGCCAGTACTCCTTTATAATCACTTTCGATTCACGTTGTGACGTTTGGTAGCACCAAAGTGTTCCTCCAGTAAGCAGGAGTTGCATAATCTCATAGTTTCGAGAACATGTATGAGTCATGAAAGAAAGCAATAGCAATATACTAAGCGATCAAGTGCTAGGGCTAACGGAATGGGTCATATCAATCACATCATTCTCCTAATGATCAGATCCATTAATCAAATGACAACACATGTCTATGGTTGGGAAACATAACCATCTTTGATTAATGAGCTAGTCAAGTAGAGGCATACTAGTGACTATATGTTTGTCTATGTATTCACACATGTATCATGTTTTACGGTTAATACAATTCTAGCATGAATAATAAACATTTATCATGATATGAAATAAATAATAACTTTATTATTGCCTCTAGGGCATATTTCCTTAGGTCCCCACTTGCACTAGAGTCAATAATCTAGATTACATAGTAATGATTAAACACCCATGGAGTCTTGGTCTGATCATGTTTTGCTTTCGTGAGAGAGAAGCAATCAGCGGATCGCAACATTGGATCCATATGTATCTTGCAAATCTCTATGTCTCCCACTTGGACTTGGTCCCGGATGGAATTGAGGCGTCCTCTTGATGTTCTTGGTCCTCTTGTGAAATCTGGATTCCTTTGCCAAGGCAATTGCACCAGATGTTGTCACGAGAAGATCTTCATTGGTCCCGATGCACTAGGTATGACACCTAGATCGGGAATGAACTCCTTCATCCGAGACTCCTTCATTTCTTTGCTTAAAACAGCTATGTACTCCGCTTCACATGTAGATCCCATACAGACGCTTTGTTTAGAACTGCACCAACTTACTGGCTCCACCGTTTAATAAAACACATATCCCGGTTTTGCGATTTAGAATCAATCCGGATGGAATGTCAAAGCTTGCATCGGCGTAACCATTTACGACTAGCTCTTTGTCACCCTCCATATATGAAAACATATCCTTAGTCCTTTTCGGTATTTTAGGATGTTCTTGACCGCTGTCGGTGATCCACTCCTGGATTACTTTGGTACCTCACCGCCAAACTTATTGCTAAGCATCACGTCAGGTGCAGTACACAACATTGCATACATGATAGAGCCTATGGCTGAAGCATAGGAACATCTTTCATTTTCTCTCTATCTTCTCTCGTGGTTGGGCATTGAGTTTGACTCAACTTCACACCTTGTAGCATTGGCAAGACCCCTTTCTTTGCACGATCCATTTGAACTTCTTCAAAAAATTTTATCAAAATATGTGCTTTGTGAAAGTCCTATTAAGCGTCTTGATCTATCTCTATAAATCTTGATGCCCAATATGTACGCTAGCTTCATCGAGGTCTTTCATTGAAAAACTTTTATTCAAGTATCCTTTTATGCTATCAGGAAATTCAATATCATTTCCAATTAATAATATATCATCTACATATAATATCGAGAAATCTTCTGAGCTCCCTCACTTTCTTGTAAATACTGAGCTTCTCCAAAGTTTGTATAAAACCATATGCCTTGATTACACACTATCAAAGCGTTTATTCCAACTCCGAGATGCTTGCACAGTCCATAAATGGATCGCTTGAAGCTTGCACACTTTATCGGCCTTTTTGGATCAACAAAACCTTAGGCTGCATCATATACAACTCTTCTTCAGAAATCCATTCAAGAATGCACGGTTTGACATCCATTTGCCAAATTTCATAATCATGAAATGCAGCAATAGCTAACATGATTCGAGGGCGGACTTAAGCATGTACATGGTGAGAAAGTCTCATTGTAGTCAACCCTTGAACTTGTCAAAAACCTTTACAACAAATTAGAGCTTTATAGAACGATTACATTACCTTGGTAATCAGTCTTCTTCTTAAAGATCCATTTATTCTCAATGGCTTGCGACGATCGGGAAAGCCAACCAAAGTCCATACTTTGTTTTCATACATGGATCCCATCTCAGATTTCATGGCCTCTAGCCATTTTGCGGAATCTGGGCTCATCATCGCTTCCTCTCATAGTTAAATGGGTTCATCATGGTCAAGTAACATGATTTCCGAGAATAGGATTACCGTACCACTCGGTGCGGATCTTACTCTAGTAGACCCTCTGAGGTTCGATGAAAACTTGATCTGAAGTTTCATGATCAATATCATTAGCTTCCTCACTAATTGGTGTAGGTGTCACGAGAACGGATTTACGTGATGAACTACTTTCCAATAAGGGAAGTAGGTGATTACCTCATCAAGTTCTACTTTCCTCCCACTCACTTTCTTGAGAGAAACTCCTTCTCTAGAAAGGATCCATTCTTAACAAGCGAATGTTTTGCCTTGGGATCTGTGATAGAAGGTGTACCCAACAATCTCTTTTGGGTATGCTAAGAAGACACATTTCTCCGATTTGGGTTAGAGCTTATCTGGTTGAAGTTTCTTCACATAAGCATCGCAGCCCCAAACTTTAAGCAGAACAACAATTGTTCTCTAACTTAAATGAATAACCGTGTTGCAATAAACATGATCAAATCATATTCATGCTCAAGCAACATCAAATAACACTTATTTAGGTTCAACACAAATCCCGAAAGTATAGGTGTGCGATGATGATCATATCAATCTTGGAACCACTTCCAACACACATCGTCACTTCACTCTTAACTAGTCTCTGTTTATACGCAACACCGTTTGAGATTACTAATCTTAGCAACGAACAAGTATCAAATACTCGGGGCTACTATAAACACTAGTAAGGTACACATCAATAACCTATATCAAATATACCCTTGTTCACTTTGCCATCCTTCTTATCCACCAAATATTCAGGGCATTTCCGCTTCCGTGACCATTTCCTGCGATTGTAAGCACTCGGTTTCAGGCTTTGGTCTAGCTTGGAGCTTCTTCGCAGGGTGACAACTTGCTTGTCTTTCCACTGAAGTTCCTTTCTTCCCTTTGCCTTCTCTTGAAACTAGTGATCTTGTCAATCATCAACACTTGATGCTCTTTCTTGATTTCTACCTTCGTCGATTTCAACATCACGAAGAGCTGAGAATCGTTTTCGTCATCCTTGCATACTATAGTTCATCACGAAGTTCTAGTAACTTAGTGATGGTGACTAGAAATTCTGTCAATCACTATCTTATCGGAAGATTAACTCCCACTTGATTCAGCGATTGTAGTACCAGACAATCGAGCACATGCTCACTAGTTGACGATTCTCCTCCATATTTTAGCTATAGAACTTGTTGGAGACTTCATATCTCTCAACTGGTATTTGCTTGAAATATTAACTTCAATTCTGGAACATCTCATATGGTCCATGATGTTCAAAACATCTTTGAAGTCTGATTCTAAGCCGTTAAGCATGGTGCACTAAACTATCAAGTAGTCATCATATTGATCTAGCCAACGTTCATAACGTTTACATCTGCTCCTGCAATAGGTCTGTCACCTAGCGGTGCATTAAGGACATAATTCTTACGTGCAATGAGGATAAACCTCCGATCACGGATCGAATCCGCATCATTGCTACTAACATTTTTCAACACAATTTTCTCTAGGAACATATCAAAACAAACATATGAAAGCAACAACGCGAGCTATTGATCTACAACATAATTTGTAAAATACTACCGGACTAAGTTCATGATAAATTTAAGTTCAATTAATCATATTACTTAAGAACTCCCACTTAGGCAGACATCTCTCTAGTCATCTAAGTGATCACGTGATCCAAATCAACTAAACCATAACCGATCATCACGTGAGATGGAGTAGTTTTCAATGGTGAACTTCTTATGTTGATCATATCTACTATATGATTCACGCTTCGACCTTTCGGTCTCCGTGTTGAGGCCATATCTGCATATGCTAGGCTCGTCAAGTTTAACTTGAGTATTCTCGTGTGCAAAACTGGCTTGCACCGTTGTAGATGGACGTGAGACTTATCACCCGATCATCACGTGGTGTGTGGGCACGACGAACTTTGGCAGCGGTGCATACTCAGGAAGAACACTTGATAATTTTTAGTGAGAGATCATCTTAAAATGCTACCGTCAATCAAAAAGAGAAGATGCATAAAGGATAAACATCACATGCAATCAATATAAGTGATATGATATGGCCATCATCATCTTGTGCTTTTGATCTCCATCTCCGAAGCACCATCATGATCACCATCATCACCGTAGCGACACCTTGATCTCCATCGTAGCATCGTTGTGTTTCGCCATCTACTTCTATTTCTCGCTACCGCTTAGTGATAAAGTAAAAGCAATTACAAGTTCATTTCATAGCGACAACCATATGGCCTGCCCGGTTGCCGATAACCGGTTACAAAACATGATCATCTCATACAATAAAATATAGCATCATGTCTTGGCCATATCACATCACAACATGCCCTGCAAAAACAAGTTAGGCGTCCTCTACTTTGTTGTTGCAAGTTTTACGTGGCTGCTACGGGCTTAAGCAAGAACCAATCTCACCTCGCATCAAAACCACAACAATAGTTTGTCAAGTTGATGCTGTTTTAACCTTAAGGACCGGGCGTACTTTTCGGTTCAACTAAAGTTGGAAAGCGGCACCTGCTAGTCACACGTGTGCAAGCACGGCGGTAAAACCAGTCTCGCGTAAGCGTCTGGCGTAATGTCGGTCGGGCGCTTCATCCAACAATACCGAACCAAAGTATGACATCTGGTAGCGGTATGACTTATATCGCCCACAACTCTGTGTTCTACTCGTGCATATAACATCAAACCATAAAACCTAGGCTCGGATGCCCTTGTTTGGGAGCGTAGTAATTTCAAAAAATCCTACGCTGCATAAGATCATGGTGATGCATAGCAGCGAGAGGGAGAGTGTTGTCTACGTACCCTCGTGACCGAAGCGGAAGCGTTGGCGCAACGTAGAGGAAGTAGTCGTACATCTTCCCGGTCCACCGATCAAACACCGTTACTCCGGCACCTCCGAGTTCTTGACACCGTGACTCGATGGCGCACCCCAAACTCCGATCCAGCGGAGAATGCGGGGAGGAGTTTAAATCGGCTGACGGCGTGGTGATGATCTTGATGTTCAAGCGTCGAGGGCTTCGCCTAAGCACCGCTACAATATGACCGAGGTGTAATATCGTGGAGGGGCACCACACACGGCTAGGAGCGATCACGATGATCAACTTGTGTCTATGGGGTGCCCCCACCCCGTATATAAAGGAGGGAGGGAGGGAGGCGGCCTAGAGGAGAGCACGCCCTAGGGCGGGCAAACCTACTCAAGTAGGTTTGGCCCCTTTTCCTATTTGGAGTAGGAGAGGGAAGAGGAGAGAGGAAGAGGCCCTTCTGGTCGGATTGGGCTTAGGCGCGCCTCCTTCTCGTTCTCCCTCCCTTCCACTAAGGCCCAATAAGGCCCATATACTTCTGGGGGGTTCGGTAACCTCCCGGAACTCGGTATAATCCCAATCATCAGGAACCTTTCGGTGTCCAAATATATCCGTCAATATATCAATCTTTATGTATCGACCATTTCGAGACTCCTCGTCATGTCCGTGATCACATCGGGACTCGAACAACCGGTTCATCAAAATACATAAACTCATAATATAAGCGTCGCCGAAACCTTAAGCGTCACGGACCCTACGGTTCGAGAACAATGTAGACATGACCGTACACGTCTCGGTCAATAACCAATAGCGGGACACGGATGCCCATAATGGTTCCTACATATTCTCACGAAGATCTTTATCGGTCGGACCGCATAACAACATCGTTGTTCCTTTGTCATCGGTATGTTACCTGCGAGATTCGATCGTGGTATCAATACCTAGTTCAATCTCGTTACGGCAGAGTCTCTTTACTGGTTCCATAATACATCATCTCAACTAACTCATTAGTTGCAATGCTTAAGGCTTAAGCGATGTGCATTACCGAGGGCCGAGATACCTCTCCGACATTCGGAGTGACAAATCCTAATCTCAAAATATGCCAACCCAACAAGTACCTTTGGAGACACACAGAAAGTACTTTATAATCACCCAGTTACGTTGTGGCGTTTGGTAGCACACAAAGTGTTCCTCCGATGTGAGGAGTTGCATAATCTCATAGTCATAGGAACATGTATAAGTCATGAAGGCAATAGCAACATACTAAGCGATGGGTGCTAAGCTAACGAGAATGGGTCATGTCAATCAGATCATTCAACTAATGATGTGATCCCGTTAATCAAATAACAACTCTTTGTCCATGGTTAGGAAACATAACCATCTTTGATTAACAAGCTAGTCAAGTAGAGGCATACTAGTGACACTCTTTTGTCTATATATTCACACATGTATTATGTTTCGGTTAATACAATTCTAGCATGAATAATAAACATTTATCGTGAAATAAGGAAATAAATAATAACTTTATTATTGTTTCTAGGGCATATTTCCTTCACACACTTCCAACAATGAGCGTCCACATGTCATTGACCTTGTGAAAAACCATCTTTCATTACAAGGTGAAGTACTGCAAGGCATGGAAGGCGAAGAAGCAAGCCGCGATGTTGTATGTTACTTGGGAGGAAGCATACCGAATCCCTAGGTTGTTGTTAGCGTGTATGACAAACCCGAGGCATGGTTCATGTGGTGAGCCTCATGGGCGCCAAACAAGGTTCATGAAGGAAGGAAAGTCCGAGTATTTGGCATTTTGGGCGTTCGAGCAATGCGTGAGGGCTTTCGAACACTTAGTGCCGTTCATCGCCATTGATGGCACGTTCTTGACGGACAATACAAGGGCACCTTGTTGGTTCGATAACAAGTGATGCCAATAACCGGTGTTGCCATTGGCATTTGGTTTGGTTGAGGTGGAGAACAATGACAACTGTGAGTGGTTTTTACGTCTTTTGAGGACGAAGGTGTTACCCGCTCAGAGGGAAATTTGTGTCATATCGGACCGGAATCAAGGTATTCTTAACGCGGTGGAGATTGACATTCCTGGGCATGCTCCGTTGCACCATCGATGGTGCATGAGGCACTTTTGTTCGAACTTCCATGTGGCCTTAAGGAGTTGGCCGATGATCTTCAAGATTGTTGTCTCGCTTTCTCCGAGAAGCGCTTCACCACTTTGTACAACAAATTGCTTGCACACAAAAACTTGATCCGGGGGTCAAGACTTTCTCCATAGCCACATTCAATACCGGAACAAGTGGGCACGTGCTTTTGATGAAGATGGCGGGAATACGGTCAAATGACAAAATATGGTCGAATGCTTCAATAGGGTGCTCAAAGGAGCACGTGGATTACCCGTGGCGGCAATAGTTCAATACACATTTGACAAGATGAATGCATACTTTCTAAAGTACTTGATGGAAGCGGATGCACAGATAGCGAGTGAGAACCCGTGCAAGTACAAGTACAAGTTCCCACCCAAGGTTGATGAATGGTTGGTATTTCAATCACGGAAGGGACTCGAGAAGAAGCTATATTATATGACAATGAAGAGTGGAAGTACTAAGTGAAAGAGCCGGGAGGAACCACAAGCGATGGCCGCCAACATGGAGTCGTGCTTCGAGGTGTCGTTAACACAATGTGATTGCTCTTGCAGGAGGCCATTGTTGCTTCATCTTCCATGCTCACACTTGTATACCGCCCGTCGCGTAGGAATGTGGACATCAATCACCCACGCACCGTGAGGGAGTCGGAGTTCTCAATCATGACGGTCAAGAAAACATGGGCTCCCCACTTTCACCCATATCTTGACCAATCACAATGGCCGAGTACCATGGTGTTCAACTATGGCGGGATCCGGAGTTGAAGGTTGTTAAGCGGGTGAGCGTAAGACAAAGCGTCTTAGGCGACATGGACGGATGGGGCCATGGTGGCCGTGTGAACCGAAGCAATGACCAATTCCAAGAGCCTCGTGGGAGCTCCCATTGTGGGAGTGCAAAGGTCATGGCCACAACAAGAAAATGTCTGACCAAGGAAAAGGTCCAAGAAAAATTATGCAAGTACAAGTCAACAAGGAGCAACACAAGGAAGCCAACCAAGTGGTAGCCAACAAGTGCCAAGCCAACCTAGTGGTAGCCAACAAGTGCCAAGGCAACCAAGTGGTAGCCAACAAGTGCCAAGCCAACCAAGTGGTAGTGACAAGTGCCAAGCCAACCAAGTGTTAGCCAAAGAGCATCTAGGCAACAAAGAGGTGTGAACTAGGACTTACAAGAGGCCGTGGTGGTGGTAGAGCTCGTGGTGGTGGTGTAGGCCATGGTGGTGGTAGAGCTGTGGTGGTGCTCTTGGCCGTGGTGATGGTCTTGGTCGTGGTGATGGTCTTGGCGTGGTGATGGTCTTGGCACGTGGTGATGGACAAGGACAAGGTCGTTATAGAGGAATGTTTGGATACCTCGATGTACCATTTCCGTATGTTGCTCACTAACTATAATGTTTCATATGTTCTTATTTTTCATATGTTCTTCTTTTCATATGTTCTTGTTGCACATGTTATTCCATTTGCTTTTATTGTCTTCTTGACCATTATGTTTCACTCATTGTAGGTATGGCGGCTTCCCAACCCAACAAAGCAACAATGAAGGAGGATGGCGAAGATGAGATGGCGGGATGGTGGGAGAAGGCTGCGAAGAAGCTTAGAGATGAGGATGAAGCCGCACTAAAGAAGAAGAAGGAAGAGGAGCTTGAGAAGGAGAGGAAGGAAGAGAGATAGCATCATGTGCGATCGGGCTAGGAAGGCGTTGGTGAGGAAATGTGAGGAGGCCTGAAGAAGCGAAAAGGATTTTGAAGAAAGAACCATGAAACTTTGGACATTTGCACTGAAAAGAGAGAGGAAGAACAAGATATTCATGGAGAGGGTGGTTAGGAGGCTCACCTCATAAGGAAAAGGGAGGAGGAAGAGGAAGAAGAAGAAGGAAAGGGGCCTTGCTCTATGCAATAGAGCTATGTCATCTTCAACTTGAACTTGCTTGTGGGCGATGATCGTGTTATCCTCTAACTATGCTCTTGATTTGGTTGTGAACTACTTTGTGTCGTGAAGTACTATGTAATGGCCTACTATGCCTCCTCCTAAATTTGGTTGTGAACTACTTTGTGTCGTGAAGTACTACGTGTAATGGCCTGCTATGCCTCCTCCTAAATTTGGTTGTATGAACTACTCCTCAAGTTGAAGTACTATGTGTTATGAAATGCTATGTGTGTGAAATAGTTTGTGCATATGTTGTCTTCACAGTTCTTTGCTTGCTAAGTATCAATACTACTTCACATCATCTTCTTGAGATCGCATATGCAAAATTTACTAAGTCACAGCATGGCGCCCTAACCTTGAGGCGTTACCTTTCTAGTGTGGCGCTGGGCTGGCGTTGCACATGTCATGCAGTCCAGAGAGTATGAAGGGTTTGCAAATTCTGAGACATGCAACGCTAGCCTCAAGCACTCCTGTCAAACGATGTAACGCACAGCAGCTAGGCGTTGCCTTTATCTAAGTGTGGCGCCTTGAGGCTAGCGTTGCACATGTGCATGCCAGTCCGAGCAGCGGAAGGGTTTGAAATTAGAACTGCGTAGCCTCAGCCTCCAGCGCCCTGCAAACGATAACGCCTAGCCGGGCATTACATGTCGGTGTGGCGCTGGTGCTGGCGTTGCACATGTCGTAACTTGCAAACCCTTACTCTTTGGTATTCTGTTGTATGCGACGCCTAGCTCTCTCGCCACACTAGATAGTCTGCAATCTAGGCGGCAGTGTTGCTCTTGTCGATGTGGCGCTCAGAGGCCAGGCATTACACATGTCCATACCGATCGAAGAAACAGAAGTGTTTGGACAATACAATACCATGCAGCACACCCCTAAGCGCCACAACATGCATCACGGCGCTAAGCGCTAAACGTTACCTGTCGATGTGGCACACAGGTGCTAAGCTGCAGTACGTAGCTCAAACTTGGTCATTTTAAGTCAAAGATTGCATCACAGAATAATAGCATGCATATTAGTATGATCTGAAGTAAAACAAGAGTTCTAATGAAGCATGCATAAGTAATTTCAACACTATTATGAGCTAAGTTAAACATCTGCTCAAACTTGGTCATTTTAAGTTATAGATAGCTTCAAGTTCAACATCGTGTGACCATCATGACAAGTTCAACATTAATAATGGCTTCAAGTTCAACATTACCTCACAGTGAGTGACCATCACGACAAATTCAACATAGAGTTGAACAAGGAGCTACAACAAACATAGAGCTAGTTCCTTGAGCTACAACCTAGTGACCATTACAAATAGAGGCGATGACTACTTCCTTGAGCGCTTGTTGGCTCCTCCCCCTCTTGACTCCTATCTTAGCCTTCCTAGGAAGAGGAACCGGCCTTGCTCGGCTCCGGCGCCTCACGCTCATCAAATCGTCCTCCAAATTGTTGGGGAGCGTAGTAAATTCAAAAATTTCCTACGCACATGCAAGATCATGGTGATGATATAGCAGCGAGAGGAGAGTGTTGTCCACGTACCCTCGAAGACCGTAAGTGGAAGGATTAGCACTGCTTGGTGATGTAGTCGTCACGTCTTCACGATCCGACCGATCCAAGCACCGAGCGTCGGCACCTCGAGTTCACTCGTTCACTCGATGGCGATCCCAGGCTCCGATTTAGCGAGCTTGAGGGATGAGTTTCATCGACCGCGATGGCGTGGTGAAGATGATGATGTTCTACGGCGCAGGCTTCGCCTAAACTCCGCGACGATATGACCGAGGTGGAATATGGTGGAGGGAGCACACCGCAGCTAAGGAACGATCCGTAGATCAACTTGTGTGTCTATGGGTGCCTCCTGCCCGTATATAAAGGAGCAGGGGGAGGCCGGCCCGTGGGCGTGCCAGGAGGAGAGTCCTCCTCCTAGTAGAGATGAGACTCCTCCTTTCCTACTCCTACTAGGAGGGAAGGAAGAAGGAGAGGAAAGGAAGAGGCGCGCCCCTCCTAGTCAATTCGGACCCGAGAGGGAGAGGGGCGAGCGGCGCACCCGCCACCCTCTCTTCCCACTAAGGCCCATGTGACCCATTACCTCTTGGGGCGGTTCGGTAACCCTCCGGCACTCGGTTTTCTCCAAACGTCCGGAACACTTCCGGTGTCAAATATAGTCATCAATATATTAATCTTTATGTCTCGACCATTTGAGACTCCTCGTCATGTCCGTGATCACATCTAGGACTCCGAACAAACATCGGTACATCAAAACTTATAAACTCATAATAAAATTGTCATCGTAACGTTAAGCGTGCGGACCCTACGAGTTCGAGAACTATGTAGACATGACCTAGAACTATTCTTGATAACCAATAGCGAACCTGGATGCCCATATTGGTTCCTACATATTCTCGAAGATCTTTATCGGTCAAACCGCATAACAACATCGTTGTTCCCTTAGTCATCGGTATGTTACTTGCCCGAGGTTGATCGTCGGTATCAATACCTAGTTCAATCTCATTACCGCAAGTCTCTTTTCGTTACGTAATGCATCATTCGTAACTAACTCATTAGTTACATTGCTTGCAAGGCTTATAGTGATGTGCATTACCGAGAGGGCCGGAGATACCTCTCCGAGCGATCAAGTGACAAACCTAATCTCGAAATCGCCAACCCAACATCTACCTTTGGAGACACTGTAGTACTCCTTTATAATCACTCGATTCGTTGTGACGTTTGGTAGCACCAAAGTGTTCCTCCGGTGGCAGAGTTATAATCTCATAGTTTCAGGAACATGTGTAAGTCATGAAGAAAGCAATAGCAATATACTAAGCGATCAAGTGCTAGGCTAACGGAATGGGTCATGTCAATCACATCATTCTCCTAATGATCTGATCCCATTAATCAAATGACAACACATGTCTATGGTTAGGAAACATAACCATCTTTGATTAATGAGCTAGTCAAGTAGAGGCATACTAGTGACTATATGTTTGTCTATGTATTCACACATGTATCATGTTTACGGTTAATACAATTCTAGCATGAATAATAAACATTTATCATGATATGAGGAAATAAATAATAACTTTATTATTGCCTCTAGGGCATATTTCCTTGAGTCCCCACTTACTAAGTCAATAATCTAGATTACATAGTAATGATTCTAACACCCATGGAGTCTTGGTGCGATCATGTTTTGCTCGTGAGAGAGGCTTAGTCAGCGGATGCGCAACATTCAGATCCATATGTATCTTGCAAATCTCTATGTCTCCCACTTGGACTTGGTCGGATGGAATTGAGCGTCTCTTGATGTTCTTGGTCCTCTTGTGAAATCTGGATTCCTTTGCCAAGGCAATTGCGATATTGTCACGAAGATCTTCATTGGTCGATGCACTAGGTATGACACCTAGATCGGAAATGAACTCCTTCATCCAGACTCCTTCATTTCTGCTTCGAAGCAGCTATGTACTCCGCTTCACATGTAGATCCCGCCCGACGCTTTGTTTAGAACTGCACCAACTTCTGCTCCACCTTTTAATAAAACACATATCTGGTTTGCGATTTAGAATCGTCCGGATCGGTGTCAAAGCTTGCATCGGCGTAACCATTTACGACTAGCTCTTTGTCACCTCCATATATGAAACATATCCTTAGTCCTTTTCGTTATTTTAGGATGTTCTTGACGCTGTCCGATGATCCACTTGGATTACTTTGGTACCTTCCTGCCAAGCTTATTGCTAAGCATCGTCGGTCTGGTACACAACATTGCATACATGATAGAGCCTATGGCTGAAGCATAGGGAACATCTTTCATTTTCTCTCTATCTTCTACGTGGTTGGGCATTGAGTTTGACTCAACTTCACACCTTAACCTGGCAAGAACCTTTCTTTGCACGATCCATTTGAACTTCTTCAAAATTTTATCAAGGTATGTGCTTTGTGAAAGTCCTATTAAGCGTCTTGATCTATCTCTATAAATCTTGATGCCCAATATGTGCATAGCTTCATCGAGGTCTTTCATTGAAAAACTTTTATTCAAGTATCCTTTTATGCTATCCAGATTCAATATCATTTCCAATTAATAATATGTCATCTACATATAATATCGAAATGCTCTGAGCTCCCACTCACTTTCTTGTAAATCGAGGCTTCTCCAAAGTTTGTATAAAACCATATGCCTTGATTACACTATCAAAGCGTTTATTCCAACTCCGAGATGCTTGCACCGTCCATAAATGGATCGCTGAAGCTTGCACACTTTGTCGGCACTTTTGGATCAACAAAACCTTACGGCTGCATCATATACAACTCTTCTTCAGAAATCCATTCAAGAATGCAGTTTTGACATCCATTTGCCAAATTTCATAATCATGAAATGCAGCAATAGCTAACATGATTGAGACGGACTTAAGCATCGCATCACGGGTGAAAGTCTCATTGTAGTCAACCCTTGAACTTGTCAAAACCTTCGCAACAAGTCGAGCTTTATAGACAGTTACATTACCTTCAGTCGGTCTTCTTCTTAAAGATCCATTTATTCTCAATGGCTTGCTGATCATCGGAAAGCCAACCAAAGTCCATACTTTGTTTTCATACATGGATCCCATCTCAGATTTCATGGCCTCTAGCCATTTTGCGGAATCTGGGCTCATCATCGCTTCCTCATAGTTCGTGGGTTCATCATGGTCAAGTAACATGATTTCCGAATAGGATTACCGTACCACTGCGGTGCGGATCTTACTCTAGTAGACCTCGAGGTTCGATAGAAACTTGATCTGAAGTTTCATGATCAATATCATTAGCTTCCTCACTAATTGGTGTAGGTGTCACGGGAACTGATTTACGTGATGAACTACTTTCAATAAGGGAGCAGATGATTACCTCATCAAGTTCTACTTTCCTCCCACTCACTTCTTTCGAGAGAAACTCCTTCTCTAGAAAGGATCCATTCTTAACAGCGATGTTTTGCCTTGGATCTGTGATAGAAGGTGTACCCAACAATCTCTTTTGGGTATGCTATGAAGACACATTTCTCCGATTGGGTTCGAGCTTATCGGTTGAAGTTTCTTCACATAAGCATGCAGCCCAAACTTTAAGAAAGCGACAACTTTGGTTTCTTGCCAAACCACAGTTCATAAGGCGTCGTCTCAGCGGTTTTGATGGTGCCCTATTTAACGTGAATCGGCCGTCTCTAAAGCATAACCCGAGCGATAGCGGTAAATCGGTAAGAGACATCATAGATCGCACCATATCTAGTAAAGTACGATTCTGACGTTCGGACACACCATTTCTTTGTGGTGTTCGGTGGCGTGAGTTGCGAAACTATTCGCATTGTTTCAAATGTAAACCAAACTCGTAACTCAAATATTCTCCTCCACGATCGGATCGTTGAAACTTTATTTTCTTGTTACGATGATTTTCCACTTCACTCTGAAATTCTTTGAACTTTTCAAATGTTTCGAGACTTGTGTTTCATTAAGTAGATATACCCATATCTTCTCAAATCATCTGTGAAGGTGAAAATAACGATATCATACGAGCTTCAACATTCATCGGACCACATACATCATGTATGATTTCCAACAAATCTTTGCTCTCTCCATAGTACCGGAGAAGCGGTGTTTTAGTCATCTTGCCCATGAGGCACGGTTACATAAGTACCAAGTGATTCATAATCAAGGATTCAAAAGTCCATCGGTATGGAGTTTCTTCATGCGCTTTACGATATGACCTAAGCGGCAGTGCCACAAATAAGTTGCACTCTCATTATCAACTCTGCATCTTTTGTTGACATTATGAATATGTATCACTACTTTCAAGATTCAATAAAATAGACCACTCTTCAAGGGTGCATGAACATAAAGATATTACTCATATAAATAGAACAACCATTATTCGTGATTTAAATGAATAACCGTCTCGCATCAAACAAGATCCGGATATAATGTTCACGCTCAACGGGCAAATAACAATTATTCAGGTCTAAAACTAATCCGAAGGTAGATGCGAGGGCGTGCCGACCGCGATCACATCGACTTTGGAACCGTTTCCAGCGCATGTCACCTCGTCCTTTGGTCTTTCGCTTATTCCGTAGTCCTGTTTGAGTTGCAAATATTAGCAGAACGTTATCAAATACCAGTGCTACGAGCTCTAGTAAGGTACATCAATAACATGTATATCACATACACCTTTGTTCACCTTGCCATCCTTCTTATCCGCCAAATACTTGGGGCAGTTCCGCTTCGGTGTCGATGCCTTGCGGTAGAAGCACTTTCGATTTGAGCTTAGGTCCGGACGGGTTTCTTCTCTTGACAACTTGCTTGCCTTCTTTTGAAGTTCCCCTTCTTCTTTCCTTTGCCCTTTTCTTGAAACTAGTGGTCTTGTTGACCAACACTTGATGCTCCTTTTAGATTTCTACCTCATGACTTTTAGCATTTAAAGAGCTCGAGAATTTTCTTCATCCCTTGCATATTATAGTTCATCACGAAGCTCTTGTAGCTTGGTGGCGTGATTGGAGAATTCATCAATGGCGCTATCATCGGAAGATTAACTCCCGTTGAATCAAGTGATTATTATACCCGACATTTTGAGTATATGCTCACGCGGAACTATTCTCCTCCATCTTGCGCTTATAGAACTTATTGGAACTTCATATCTCTCAATCTGAGCATTTGCTTGAAATATTAACTTCAATTCTTGGAACATCTCATATGCTCCATTAAAGCGTCGTTGAAGACCAGTTCTAAGCCGTAAATCATGGCACATTGAACTATCGGTAGTCATCAGCTTTGCTGCCAGGGCGTTCTTAGTCGTCGGTTGCATCGGCGGCGAGCCTGGCACCCAGCGGTGCTTCCGGGCGTAATTCTTACGTGCGGCAATGAGGATAATCCTCAAGTTACGGACCCGATCCGTGTAATTGCTACCATCATCTTTCAACTTAGCTTTCCCAAGGAGCAATAAAATTCAGCGAACAACAACACGAGCCATCTATCTACAACAAACATAGACAAGCAAAATACTATCGGTACTAAGTTCATGATAAATTTAAGTTCAATTAATCATATTACTAAAGAACTCCCACTTAGCGAGACATCTCTATAGTCATCTAAGTGATCACGTGATCCAAATCAACTAAACCATAACCGATCATCACGTGAGATGGAGTAGTTTTCAATGGTGAACATCACTATGTTGATCATATCTACTATATGATTCACGCTCGACCTTCGGTCTCCGTGTTAGAGGCCATATTTGCATATGCTAGGCTCGTCAAGTTTAATTTAGTTCGCGTGTGCAAAACTCGCTTGCACCCGTTGTAGATGGACGTGAGAGCTTATCACACGATCATCACGTGGTGTGCGGGCACGACGAACTTTGGCAGCGGTGCATACCGGGAGAACACTTCTTGTCAATTTTTAGTGATCATCTTAAAATGCTACCGTCAATCAAAGCAAGATAAGATGCATAAAGGATAAACATCACATGCAATCAATATAAGTGATATGATATGGCCATCATCATCTTGTGCTTGTGATCTATCTTGGCTTACCGTCGTGATCACCATCGTCCAGCGCGACACCTGATCTCCATCGTAGCATCGTTGTCGTTCGCCATCTATTGCTTCTCGACTATCGCTACGCTTAGTGATAAAGTAAAGCAAGTATGCAGGCGTTGCATTTCATACAATAAGCGACAACCATATGGCTCTTGCCGATTGCCGATAACCGGTTACAAAACATGATAATCTCATACAATAAAATATAGCATCACGTCTTGACCATATCACATCACAACATGCCTGCAAAAACAAGTTAGGCGTCCTCTACTTTGTTGTTGCAAGTTTTACGTGGCTGCTACGGGCTTAGCAAGAACCGTTCTTACCTCGCATCAAAACCACAGCGATAGTTCGTCAAGTTAGTGCTGTTTTAACCTTCCGCAAGGACGGGCGTAGCCACTCGATTCAGCTAAAGTGAGAGAGCGGACACCCGCCAGCCACCTTTGAGCCGAGTGCTGTAGCAGTGAAACCGGTCTCGCGTAAGCGTCCGTGTAATGTCGGTCCGGGCGCTTCATCTCACAATACCGCCCGAACCAAAGTATGACATCTTTGGTAGCGGTATGAATTGAATCGCCCACAACTCATTTGTGTTCTACTCGTGCATATAACATCAGCGCATAAAACCTAGGCTCGGATGCCCTTGTTGGGAGCGTAGTAATTTCAAAAAATTCCCTACGCCCGCAAGATCATGGTGATGATATAGCGGAGAGGGAAGTGTTGTCCATGTACCCTCATAGACCGTGGCGGGCGTTAACCTGCGCGGTTGATGTAGTCGTCGTCTTCACGATCCCGATCCAAGCACCGAGCGTCGGCACCTCCGAGTTCGCACGTTCCTCGATGGCGATCCCGGACTCCGATCGGCAAAGCCGGGATGAGTTCCGTCGGCCTGACGGCGTGGTGGCGATGATGATGTTCTACGGTAGCGAGCCGCCTAAACTCGCGATGATATGACCGGGTGGAATATGGTGGAGGGACGCACACGGCTAAGGACGATCGTAGATCAACTTGTGTGTCTATGGGATGCCCCGTATATAAAGGAGCAAGGGGGAGGCGGACGGCCTTGTGGGCGTGTCAAGGAGAGTCCTCCTCCTAGTAGGATGGACTCCTCCTTTCCTACTCCTACTAGGAGGGAAGGAAGGGGGAGGGAAGGAAGGGGGGCCCCTCCTGGTCAGTGGGACCGGAGGGAGAGGGCGCGGCCCACCGGCCGCCCTCTCTCTTCCACTAAGGCCCATGTGGCCCATTAACTCTCCGGGGGGTTAAAACCCTCGCACTCTGATTTCTCCGAAAACATCTGGAACACTTCCGGTGTCCGAATATAGTCGTCCAATATATCAATCTTTATGTCTCGACCATTTCGATACTCCTCGTCATGTCGTGATAACATTTGGGACTCGAACAAACTTTGGTACATCAAAACTTATAAACTCATAATAAAACGTCATCGTAGCGTTAAGCGTGTGGACCCTACGGGTTCGAGAACTATGTAGACATGACCTAGAACTATTCTCGTCAATAACCAATAGCGGAACCGGATGCCCATATTGGTTCCTACATATTCTCGAAGATCTTTATCGGTCAACCGCATAACAACATCGTTGTTCCTTTGTCATCG
>JAHHZJ010003161.1:0-81757 GCA_021437245.1 Aegilops speltoides
GGTCCTCCACGGATAGGATCCAGAAGCAGCGCTGAGTTGAAAGCGTGGAAGACATCGTGGACTTTGGAGAGATGCGGAGGTAGTTCAATTGGTGAGCAACTTCTCCTCGTTTGGCAAGAATGCGAAAGGGTCCAATGTAGCGAGAGCCAATTTACCTTTAATACGAAGCGATGGGTTCCCTTGAGAGAGTAACCGAAGGTAAGCCTTCTCGTCAACCTCGTAAGTCATAGCCTTATGTTTTCGGTCATATTGACTCTTTTGGCGAGATTGGGCTGTTTTCAACTTTTCACGAACAATGCGAACTTGTTCTTCGCTTCTGGATCATATCCGGGCCAAAATTATCTTTCCCCGGTTTACGACCCGGTTAAGGCGTTCGACACCTTCGTCCATAGAGAACTTCAAAAGGTGCTTTGCCCAAGCTAGATTGATAGCTGTTGTTATAGGCAAATTCGGCAAATGGAAGGCATTTCTCCCAATCCATTCGAATGAGATATGAGGCTCGAAGCATGTCTTCTAGGATTTGGTTGACGCGTTCTACTTGACCACTTGATTGAGGGTGAAAGCGGTGCTAAAGGAAAGATGGGTTCCCATAGCATTTTGAAACTTTCCCAAAATCAAGAGGTGAAGAGACTTCCTCGATCCGAGTTAATTTCAATGGAACACCATGGAGAGACACTATTCGGGAGATGTACAAATCTCGCTAGGTGACTAGCGGTTATACTCCATGACGGGTAAGAAATGGGCTACTTTGGAAAGCGGTGGATAACCAGCGAAGATAGCATTATTCCCTCTCTTGGTCCTGGGAACACCGGTGATGAAATCCATACCAATTTTATCCCATTTCCATTCAGGAATAGCTAAGGGTTGAAGGGTGCCAGCAGGCCGTTGATGCTCTGCTTTTACACGACGACAGATGTTGCAGTTAGCAACGAATTGAGCAATGTCTCTCTTCATCCTAGTCCACCAGAACCTCTGGCGTAGGTCCTGATACATCTTAGTGCTATCGGGATGAATGGTGAGAGGAGATTCATGAGCCTCCTTAAGGATCAACTGCCGTAAATGTCGATTCTTGGGAACCACTAGGCGGTTCTCAAAATATACAACACCATGATCATTTGTAGAGAAACATTTAGCATCTCCGCTAGCAATGTTCTCCTTAATCCGGGATATTCCTTTATCTCGTTTTTGGGCAGCGATGACTTGATCCATAAGAGTAGGTTTCGCCACCAAGGTGGAAAGAAATCCTTGAGGAACAATATGAAGATTAAGCTTCCGAAATTCCTCGTGGAGAAGTGGTTGACTTTGTTGCAACATCAGTTGTTGCAATAAGATTTAACTTAAGCGCATCAGCCATGACGTTGGCTTTTCACGGGGTATAAGTTATTCCTAAGTCGAAATCTGTGATCAACTCAACCCAACGTCTTTGCACGAGATTCAAATCTGGTTGGGTGAATATGTACTTGGACTTTGGTGATCGGTGTAGATTTATAGCGATTACCAAGAAGGTAATGTCGCCAGGTTTTGAGTGCATAGACTACATTTGCAAGCTCTAGATCATGAGTAGGGTAGTTTTCCTCATGTGGGTGTAATTGCCGTGAAGCATAAGCAATTACGTGTCGATCTTGCATGAGAATACAGCCTAGTCCTTGTCATGACGTCGCAATAGATAACAAAGTCCTTAGAAATCTGGTGGTACCAATGCAGGGGAGCGAAGTTAAGCGTCTTTTCGGTTCACAGGCTGTGCTCACATTGTGGAGTCCTCGAACTTTTATCTTTCTTGAGGAGTTCAATTAGAGGTTTAGCAACTTTGGAGAAGTTCTCGACAAAGCAGCGACAATAGCTTCGCTAAGCCAAGGAAACTTGAACTTGCTTGACGATTCGGTGGAGTCCAATTAAGGGCGGCTTGAACTCGCTTAGGGTTGACGACAATACCTTTACCGAAATTACATGTCCTAGATAGGTCATTACGGCAGCCAAAGTCGCATTTAGAAAACTTGGCATAAAGCGATGCTCTCGAAGTTTCATCAACACCAGTCTTAGATGTTGGCATGTTCTTCCTCGTTCTTGGAATAGATGAGTATGTCCTCGAGGTAAACCACGACGAATTTATCCAAATACTCCATGAAAATTGAGTTCATTAACTTAGGGAGAAAGTGGTGGGCGTTGGTTAAACCGAAGGACATGACGGTGTACTCGTATTGGCGTAACGAGTAACAAAGGCCGTTTTGGGAATGTCCCGTTCGGATTTTGATTTGATGGTAGCCTAACCTCAAATCCATCTTAGAAGGCCGAGGATCCTGCGAGCTGATCATACGGATCGTTGATCTGGGGGCGAATACTTGTTCTTAATTGTGACCAAGTTGGCGGAGTCGATAATCTACAACCATCGGTCCGTACCATCCTTCTTCTTGTGAAGAGAAGGGGCAAGCCAAGGAGATGAACTAGGACGGATGAAACCCTTTTCAAGGACTCATCGAGTTGTTTCTTAAGTTCGGCTAGTTCTAGGGGTGCCATCTTATAGGGTCTTCTAGAAATTGGGGCGAGTTCTGGAATGAGATCTATCACGAACTCAACATCTACATCGGTGGAACACAGGCAATTCTTCTGGAAAGACATCCGGAAAGTCACGGACTACGGAGCGTCTCAAGTGCAGCAATGGGTGGCATTAAGGGAATAAAGTATCGTTTGGATATTGGTCAAGACATTGACTATCTTTCCCGAAGAGTGCGTGAGTTGAGCAGTCCTAGAAGCAATCAATTTTGGCATGATGGGCTGACATCCGGTCCATACCCAAAATGATATTGATGTCGAAGATTTAAGAGCTATCAAAGTAGCAAGGAAAACAAGTCCGTCGACCTGAATTTCATTATTATGGCTTACTCTAGAAGTTTGCCATTTGGATCCCGGGTTTGAATTACCATGGAGGTGGGCATATCACTGAATGCGGTGTTGTGCAGCGAGCATAGCTTCGGATATGAATGAATGAGATGCTCGATATCAAAAGAAGCAGATGCGGTGGCAATTAACAAGGAGCATCTACGAGATCGGCGTTGGGATCCTCTTGGGCCTCCTCAATTTGAGACACAATTAACATGGCCCGCGTCGGTGGTGGCGACAGCATAGAACACCTTTCTCGCTGGCTTGCCACGACCAGACTTTTGCGGTGGTTGGGGTTGGTGCGAGGACAATCGCGCATGTAGTGGCCTGATTCCCCACACTTGAAGCCGTCCACGGGGCGGTGCGTGGAGGAACATTGTTGGTTGGCCCACCATAGGGCTTAGCTGGTGCATCTTGCTTTGGCTGGATGAGGCTTTGATAGGATGGCCTCGGTGTGAATTTGGGTGGCGAGGCGGTGTTAGGCACCCACCGGCGCTTCGTGGTCGGCAGCCGGATGAGGAACCCATATCACGACCATGCTTGCGTGTTGCTTGAAATCGGTCGACCCGTTCAGCACCGATGGCTTTGTTTACCAGCTTACGGAAAGAGGTGCACTCATGCAACGGAGATCTCGGCGAAGTTGAGGCTAAGTCCCTGCGGAACCTTACTGTTTCTTGGCGTCGATGGAGACCTCTTGATTGCATAGCGTGCAAGGTTACGAACTCCCTGCTATGGCGTCCACGGAAGCGACCTTGGGTGAAGCTGCGAGAACTCCTCACGTTTACGATCCATGAGACCCTCCGAATGTGATGTTCACGGAAAGCCTCGCGAATTCAGCCCAAGTAGTGACATGGCCAAGCAGGCGCATAGCCATATAGTTCTCCCACGAGAGGCTGGCGGGGCCTTCAAGATGATATGCTGCAAAAGGTGACCTTATCAGCCTCGGCTACCGGTCTGAGAATGCAACTTGTGAGTGTCTTTGCGAAGCGGTCATCGGCGTCGAGAGGCTCGGCGGAGTGGTGGAAGGTAGGTGGGTGTAACTTGATGAAGTCACCGGCGACACCAAGTTATTTCTCGATGATGTGTTGTGTTACATTCGATGTGCTCCAACAAGCGGTTGGTCTCCGTTTGTTTCTCTCGGCCTCGGCATAACCGGCCGGAGAAGGAGGGTGAGGCAGTTAAGCTTCTCCAACACTTTGCTACCTTCGGCTGCTTTCTGGCGGAGCGAGGGTTATTCGCAGTGTTAACCATCCTAGGAAAAACAAGACAAGGGTTTAGTCCGGGATGCTAAGATTACGACATAGAAATGTAAAATGTAATGGATAACTTCGGAATGCAAGATGATCATCATATGACATGGTGAATCTGTAAAGCGCTTCTTTATTCCATCGTCATACACACCATACAAGGTTTAGTACAAGACCAAACAAAGTACTACTACGATGAAAGGAAGATTACATCTCACCGGAGGCATTCCGACTCCTATACATTATTTTCTTACACCTCAAGATTGATACACACTAAGTCATATTCCACGGGTCACGGGGCGGTGGAAATACAACTATTACCATACTAGTGAGACTACTACTAACTCGAGGCGTCTCGTAGTAGTTCTCATAGAAGTCTCCTCCGTAACACGGAAGTTCAAGCGTGATCGTCAGGAAGCAGATGGTCTGAGGGCACATGGACCATAAGGGCAAGGTGAGGTCTTGGACCAACAAGCGGTGGCTGCGGGGACCACGGTGGGGTGATGCCCCCACATCACGCCAATCCATCATGTCTGGCGAGGCAGATCTAACGGGATCTGGTCTCTCATATCCATATATCCGGCTTACGGTAGGTGCAAAAGCGAGTCAAAAGTGGCCCGGTGATCGGCACGGGCATTGAAAACTCCATTCTCAAGGCCCGACTCTCTCGGTCCTTGTCCTCGAGCAACTTCGGCGATGGTGCGGGTTAGTGAAGTCCTCATTTGGAATCGGCATAGATAGCTCGGAGATACCCAAGCGCTCGAAGTGAACCCGGCATATCTGGGAAGTCGGTGTTCGAAGCGAGCGATCTGACTTCGCATGATGGTCATCATAGAATAAGCAGCATCTTGCACGCCATATCAATAGTAACACCAAGCCCATAGGAGCGGTGAAGGGCCTCGGTGGAACCAGGATAGGAGGAAATATCTGACGATGCGAGATATTGGCTTTGATTAAAGTCTCGGAACTGCTCTTATTGTGTATTCGGGATACCAGCGGTAACCGCCTTGATCATAACCGAACTAACATAGCCATATGACCGGTCACACCAATGCATCAGTCGGAATGAAACACTTGATTTTGGTCACGAGTGGCCATCTGGAGCTTATAACCACAATGCAAAGACATTAGAATTTACGGCAGAATTTGAATGACATCTTGTTGTAAATGCTCAAAAAGGATTTGAGACATTTTACAAAGAATTGCATAGCCACTCAACAATATCATATCAAGGTTACGGGTCCAATTTAGTAACATAACGGGATAGTAAAACTAAACCGGACTTGTAACCATCAAACCTATAAGGTACTCTTGATTAGTAACACGTGAACCTAATAAGAGAAGAGATCCTAATCCTTAACCCCGGTGGAAGAATGGGTGACTCGGATCGAGAATGTCATGAGGTAAAGGAGTAAAAAGAGCCTTACGTACCATCCACAATCAATTCCCTACATATAACTAAAGCATTTCTAGACTCAACATCGGCCGGTTTGGCTTGGAGAACCTCTGGGCAGTCAAACTCGATGCCATATTTGTCGAGGACCCGACTCAATGTCACATCGATCTAGCTTTGTAACACCTCATATCACTTTGCGGCCTCACATACGGTATCCCCAGGTGTCGCCTTACCTTTGCAGGGACCGTTTAGCCTTTTGGCACACGTATATGATAGTGTCGCTAGCATCCATATGAAAAGGAGCCGGTGACATGGCTGATCGTAAACCCAAAAGTAGCCGCAGACTTACGAGGACGAGCATCCATGACCCGACATCGAGCGTGTCGATTAAATTGACAAGTAAGTTCGGGCTGTAGCCTTTGGGCTAGCAGGACTCCGATAAGCCGGGTGTAGCGGGCTAACGGGACTCCGGTACTCAATGTGTGACATTTCCCGAAGGAACGGACATAAGGCGAAGAAGGACACATGCGGCCAGCCTAAGTGTTAGGAGCGGTAGCAAGCTACCATGGCTCGATGGAGACACTAGGAGACATTTCGGTAGAAGAGGCTACTAAAGATAAACAACTAGATAGTCGGATCACACACATACCAAGCATTTCAATCATACACACAATATGCTCGATAATGCAAATACAACAAGGCATCACAACATGACTCTCGACAAAAGTACTTTATTTAAAGGCTCGAGAGCCATACATAACATACACACAAGTCACAGGTCACACGACCCACATTCAAGTCATACAAGCATACAAGCCAACAGCGGAAGTGTTTTGTCGATGCAGACAACTAGTAAAATAAAAGAGGCTTGGGTAAGCCTAGCTATACTACATTTTCCTTAAACTGCTCGGGATCACCACGGGCCTTAGTCTACTCATCGATGTCAGCGTCCACGAAGAACCCGTCGGAAGGGTTTCGGCATCTTCGAAAAATGTAAATTGAAGCAACATGAGTACAAAGGTACTCGGCAAGACTTATCAGATCCTACATACATGCATATTATCAAGAAGGGTTGGTGGGGTTATTGCAAAGCCAGCTTTGACTTCGTGGCTAAGCTATCCTCTGAAACACCAACTTAAATAGTTTTGCGCACTCGAGTCCACTACTCACCACTTCAATACACCACCGAGGATCCACCTCCGTCTTCCTACGGAAGAGCCATCCTCGGCACTCACGCTTATCATGAGGCTTTTAGTAGTTTCCATTTACTTGTCTATGAGCTGTATAAGCAACCAGCGATCCTTTACATGCGAGACCAGCGGCTATTCGAATAGATGATGTTAACCTGCGAGGGGTGTACTTCTTCATACATGTTTCCACCACTTAGCGTCGCACACGATATGTGCTCGGCGGACTTCAGCGAAAACCGGCGTGGGTGTAGACCACGACCTACCTGAACACTCAAGTCTCTAGTCGGGGTTTATCGCCTATTTGGGTTCCATCTATGAGGAGATCCGGCGAAGTTTCGCTCCACAGCCCCAAGCGATGTGAGCAGGGGTTCCCGAGATACCAAGCAGGCATCCAGGTACACCGTGCCGCGTACCTACCGCATCACAGCCCACCCCTACGGTCGGCGCTGTTCACGGCCTCCGATGGCTACAAACACGAAACTACTTGCAACTCTGGAGACGGAGGACTAGGGTGAATAAGAAGTCGGCGGGGTCATATTTTGGGGCCCAATGTATGGTAGTAGCTGATTCTTAAATCACACATACATATCTCGATTAGCAGGGCGGCCTCAATGAAACAACCCACCATGTACTCCTACATGGCCTCTCATCGATACCTTTACCAAATCGTGTTCAACACCTTACTCTTATACCGACTCGATCATTTCACTCTAGCCATCACCGGATAGACCGGACGACACGACTCTAAGCATAGCAAGCATAGCAAGGTAGGAACAATACAATCATATGGCTCAATCAACTCCTACACATGCTAGTGGGTTTCATCTAATTCTTGTGGCAATGACGAGGTCATGCGGAGGAAATGGGTACAACTACCATGAGCACAATGAGTTTGAATCGCGTTGTCTTAATGCATTAAAGAGGCAGGAGCAAGAACATGGGATATTATCGGTATGATCAAATGGTTGGTTGCTTGCCTAGCGAATTGATTGCTGGTATTGCTCTTCATCGGGGTTATCACGGTACTCCTCGGGGGCAGAACCTGCTGCAGAGAGCACCGATACACAAACATTACCAAACAGTATGCAACAATATGATGCATGCATGAGACATGGCAAAATGAGTGTGTTGGGCTAATGCAACTAAGAATAGATGGGTTTGAACTAATTTGAACCAAAGATTCAAAGTTCAAACTCATAAGTTGCCATTTAAAGTGCTTTATCTTGTTCTATGATAAACAGCAGGTTAGCTTGTGTAAACATGCATGAAACCAGTACAGATGGAAAGATTGGATTTTTCTGATCATTTTTCATATATAATTTGTTTCATTTGGAGCTCTGATTAATTTCTATGAATTTTTGAAATTTGTAGCATTTTACGGAATTTCACGAGTAAAAGTAATTCTAGTAATTAAATTCTTGCGTCGACACCTCGTCATGATGACGTCGGTGGTCAACAGGCTGGTCGAGGTCAAAGCTGACCAGTGGGTCCCGCATGTCGATGAACAATTGGATTAACTAAATTAAGTTAAAACTAAACTGGATTAATTAGTAAAGGGGCCCCACGTGTCATAGACCCGAGGTCACACTGGAGCCCACCCGTGGTCAAAGTCGAGTCGGAACGCATGGCGTCTAGCCCAGCCGCGGCTGGCGAAAGTGCTTTTGTCATTCGGCGACCAAGTAGGCGGCGGAATGCATCTCGTGTTCTTGAGGTCGAGCGCGGCTATTGGTGGTGGTGGTTGGGCTCGGGCGGCGGAGTTAGGCGGCGACTTTGGCGACAGCCCGGAGTTGGTTGAAATGAACTCGAGGCTAGGGTGTGCTGATGATGTCGCGAGGAGTGCATGGTTAGACTCAGCGCAACATGGTGAGTCACGATGGAGCCGGTGAGGTGGCGGAGGATGGCGGGGAGCACATCGGCGGCGAAGCTCCGCGGTGAATGCGTCGCGGTGATCTTCGTGTGCTCGATGTGGTGCGAGCAAAAGAAAGAAAGGGGAGAGGTTAGCCCAGCTCACGGCGGTCTTGAGGAGCAGACGGCGCTATCGGGGATGGTGATCTGGCGGCGGCAGCGAAGGGATCTCCGGCGATGGCGGTTGAAGCGAGTTGGTCTGCGGCGGCTTGAGGCCTTGGCGCTAAGGAGCTCGGCTAGCTTCGAAGGAGTAGAGGGGAAACGCTGAACTTCAGACAGTGGCGGCGGCGTGGAGATGTGGAGAAACCGCAGCTCTGGCGGCGGTGGCGGCAGTGGTGTAAACCATGGCATGGGAAGCCTTGAGGAGAGAGGAGTGGGGGCGAATGGAGGTGTCCAGGGGGTTGAGGCGCGGCGTGGAGCTCGTCCGAGAGCGACAAAGCGGCGAGAGGAGGAAGCAGAGGCGGCGTGCAGGCTGCGTGGCAAGCTGCGTTAGCCCGCCGAAACACCTTAGCTGCTGCACAGCAAGCCAAGCAGCTCATTGGGCGGTGGCAGGCTTGGCGACGGCAGTGGGGCTGCTGGTGGGCCTCTGGGTGGCACTTCCAGGGTAAGTTTTTCCCTTTTTACTGTTTACATTTTTTGATACTGTAGGTTTCTTGAATTTCTAAAATACCTATGTCATTCAAAATTCACCAAAGCGCATCTGGTCCTTAGTTGGAATATTTCCAACATGGAACATTTAGTTTGGGAATATTTGAGCATTTGAAATATTTTATAAATTTTAAATGCCCAAAATCAAATACTTATGACTTAATTCAAAGACCTTAGGATGACCTAGGAAATTGTGCATCACTTTTGGCAGAGGTTCTTGTTGGAAATATGCCCTAGAGGCAATAATAAAAGTATTATTATATTTCAATGTTCATGATAATTGTCTTTTGTTCATGCTATAACTGTATTATCAGGAAATCGTAATACGTGTGAACACTTAGACCACAAATGTCCCTAGTGAGCCTCTAGTTGACTAGCTCGTTGTGATCAATAGATAGTCATGGTTTCTGACTATGGACATTGGATGTCGTTGATAACGGGATCACATCATTAGGAGAATGATGTGATGGACAAGACAATCATAAGCATAGCATAAAAGATCGTATAGTTCGTTTGCTAGAAGCTTTGCCAATGTCAAGTATCTCTTCCTTCGACCATGAGATCGTGTAACTCCGGTTACCGTAGGAGTGCCTTGGGTGTATCAAGCGTCTGGCGTAAGCTGGGTGACTATAAAGGTGCATTACGGTATCTCGAAAGTATCATTGGGTTGACACGGATCGAGGCTGGGATTTGTCACTCCGTATGGCGGAGAGGTATCTCTGGGCCCACTCGGTAATGCATCATCATAATGAGCTCAAGTTGACCAAGGTGTTGTACGGGATCATGCATTCTGATGCGAGTAAAGTGACTTGCGTGTGAGGCTGAACAAGGTATTGGGATACCGGCGATCGAGTCTCGGGCAAATAACGTACCGATTGACAAAGGAATTGCATACGAGGTTTGATCGAATCCTCGACATCGTGGTTCAACCGATGAAATCATCGAGGAGCATGTAGAAGCCAACATGGGTATCAGACCCGCTGTTGGTTATTGCGAAAGTCGTCTCGGTCATGTCTGCGTGTCTCCCGAACCGTAGGGTCTACACATAAGGTTCGGTGGCGCTAGGGTTAGTAGGAAGTCAAGTATGTGACTACGAATGTTGTTGAGTCCGGATGAGATCCGGACGTCACGAGGAGTTCGGAAGGTCGGAGGTAAAGAATAATATATAGGAAGTGGTGTTTGACCATCGGGAAAGTTTGGGGTCTCCGGTAAAATCTGGGACCACGGAAGGTCGAGGTCCACAGGTGGGGCCACCTATCCGGAGGGCCCCATGGGCTGAAGTGGGAGGAACCAGCCCATAGTGGGCTGGTCGCCCCTAGGCCCACCCTGCGCCTAGGGTTGAAACCCTAGGGGTGGGGCGCCCCCACAGCAGGGGCACTCCACCCCCTTGGCCGCCGCCCCCCTGGAGATTGGATCTCGGGGCAGCCCCCAGGGGCCTATATAAAGGGGAGGGAGGGGGCTGCTGTACCCATCTCAAGGCGCAGCCCTCCCTCCCAACACTTCTCCTCCTCCGTAGAGCTCGGCGAAGCCACAGCCGAGATCTTGCTTCTCCACCATCACTGCGCCGTCGTCTTTGCGGTGGAGCTGTCTTCCTCAACCTCTCCTTCCTCCTTGCTGGATCAAGGCGGAGGCGTCGCTCGTCCCGTCGTGTGTTGAGCAGCGGAGGTGCTGTCCGTTCAGCACTTGGACATCGGTGATCTGAATCACGTTGAGTGCGACTCCATCATCACCTTGCAAGCTTCATACGCGATCTACAAGTGGTATGTAGATGCAAACTCTCTCCGTTACTCGTTGCTTAGATGAACTCATAGATGGATCTTGGTGAAGCCGTAGGAAAAATTTTAATTTTCTGCAGCGTTCCCCAACAGTGGCATCATGAGCTAGGTCTATCGTAGTTCTCTAATGCAGTAGAACACAATTTGTTGTGGGCGTTGATCTTGTCATCTTACTTGCCTC
Organism: Aegilops speltoides; assembly: GCA_021437245.1. Classification (NCBI taxonomy): domain Eukaryota; kingdom Viridiplantae; phylum Streptophyta; class Magnoliopsida; order Poales; family Poaceae; genus Aegilops; species Aegilops speltoides. The sequence continues at coordinate 11,220 of JAHHZJ010003161.1, forward strand.
TACTAGTCTTTTCTTGCTCAGCGGTATTGTGGGATGAAGCGGCCGGACCAACCTTACGTGCGCTTCGTGAGACCGGTTCCACCGGTGACATGCACTAGTTGCATAAGGTGGCTGGCGGGTGTCTGTCTCTCCACTTTAGTTGGGCGGATTCGATGAACAAGGCCCTTATGAAGGGTAAATAGAAGTTGACAAAATCACGTTGTGGTGATTACGTAGGTAAGAAAGCGTTCTTGCTAGAACCCAATCGCAGCCACGTAAAGATGCAACAACAATTAGAGGGCGTCTAACTTGTTTTTGCAGCGATTGATCATGTGATGTGATATGGCGAAGTTGTGATGAATGATGAATTGTGATGTATGAGATCATGTTCTTGTAATAGGATTCACGACTTGCATGTCGATGAGTATGACAACGGGAGAGACCATAGGAGTTGTCTTTATTTTTTGTATGACCTGCGTGTCATTGAAGAGCGCCATGTAAACTACTTTACTTCATTACTAAGCGTTAGTCATAGAAGTAGAAGTAGTCGTTGGCGTGACAACTTCATGAAGACACGATGATGGAGATCATGATGATGGAGATCATGGTGTCAAGCGGTGACAAGATGATCATGGAGCCGAAGATGGAGATCAATGGAGCTTGATGATATTGGCCATATCATGTCACAACTATATAATTGCATGTGATGTTTATTATGTTTATGCATCTTGTTTACTTAGGGCGACGGTAGTAAATAAGATGATCCTTACTAAAATTTCAAAGTGTTCTCCCCTAAGCGTGCACCGTTGCTACGGTTAAGTCGCTTCTAAGCACCACGTGATGATCGGGTGTGATGGATTCTTACGTTCACATACAGCGGGTGTAAGACAGTTTTACAGCGAAAACACTTAGGGTTAACAGCGAGCCTAGCATGTGCGGACATGGCCTCGGAACACGGAGACCGAAAGGTCGAACACGAGTCGTATGGAAGATCGATCAACATGAAGATGTTCACCGGCGATGACTAGTCCGTCTCACGTGATGATCGGACACGGGCTAGTCGACTCGGATCGTGTAACACTTAGATGACTAGAGGATGTCTAATCTAAGTGGGAGTTCATAATTTGATTAGAACTTTATTATCATGAACTTAGTCTAAAACCTTTGCAAATATGTCTTGTAGATCAATGGCCAGCGCTAATGTCAACATGAACTTCAGCGTTCCTAGAAAACCAAGCTGAAAGATGATGGCAGCAACTATCTGGATTTGGGTCGGAACACGAGATCATCCTCATAGCTGCGAGGAAGCAATATGTCCTAGAAGGACCGCTAGGTGGCGCTCCGTCGAAGAACCAAGGCGTTATGAGCGCTTGGCAAACTCGTCTTGATGATTACTCCCTCGTTCGGTGCGGCATGCTCTGACTTAGAACCGGGGCTCCAAAAGCGTTTTGAGCATCACGGAGCATATGAGATGTTGAAGAGCTGAAACTAGTTTTCCAAGCTCATGCGGGTCGAGAGATATGATGTCTCCGACAAGTTCTCAGATTGTAAGATGGAGGAAAACAGTTACATCGGTGAGCACATCACGAAGATATGCAGGTTGCACAACCGTATGACCCAGTTGAACATTAACCTCCGGATAGGCGGTCATTGGCAGAATCCTCGATCGCTCCACCAAGCTACAAGAGCTTTGTGATGAACTACAACATGCGAGGGGATGGTAAAGACCATTCTGAAGTGTTCTCGATCTTTGAAGTCGTGAGAGGCTGAAATCAGAAAGAACATCAAGTGTTGATGGTCAATAAGACCACTAAGTTCAAGAAGGGCAAGGGTAAGAAGAACTTCAAGAAGGGCGGCAAAGATGTTGCAGCGCGCCCGTAAGCTTGTTTGGGAAGAAGTCAAAGAATGGACCCAAGCACGAGGTGAGTGCTTTTATTGCAAGGGAAGGGTCCTTTGGGCGGAACTGCCCCAAATACTTAGCGGATAAGAAGGCGGCAACACCAAAGGTATATTTGATATACATGTAATTGATGTGTACCTTACGATTACTCGTAGTAACTCACAGGTATTTGATACGGTGCCGTTGCTCATATTTGTAACTCACGGCGAGGAGCTGCGGAATAAGCGGAGGCTGGCGAAGGGCGAGGTGACGATCTTGGCGTCGGGAATGGTTCGAGTCGATGTGATCGCCGTCGACGACGCTGCCTCTACATTTACCTCTGGGATTAGTTTTGAACCTTAATAATTGTTATTTAGTGCCAAGTTTGAGCATGAACATTGTATCTGGATCTCGTTTGATCTGAGATGGCTACTCATTAAGTCGAGAATAATGGTTGTTCGATTTATATGAGAGATATGTTTTATGGTCATGCTCCGATGGTCGATGGTTTATTCTTAATGAATCTCGGCGTAATATTACACATGTTCATAGTGTGGATGCCAAAAGATGTAAAGTTGATAACGATAGTCCCACATACTTGTGTACTTGCCGCCTTGGTCACATTGGTGTCAAGCGCATGAAGAAGCTCCATCTTGATGGACTTTTAGAGTCTCTTGATTATGAATCGTTTGACACATGCGAACCATGCCTCTTAGGCAAAATGACCAAGACTCCGTTCTCGGAACAATGGGCGAGCAACCAACTTGTTGGAAATCATACATACCGATGTGTGCGGTCCAATGGCGTTGAGGCTCATGGAGGATATCGTTATGTTCTCACTCTCCTTGATGACTTGAGTAGATATGGGTATGTCTACTTAATGAAACACAAGTCTGAGACCTTTGAAAAGTTCAAGGAATTTCAGAGTGAGGTAGAGAATCAACGTGACGAAAGATAAAGTTCCTCTGATCGGATCGTGGAGGAGAATACTTAAGTCACGAATTTGGTACACACTTAAGAAAATGTGGAATCGTTTCACAACTCACGCCGCTGGAACACCTCGGTGAAGCGGTGTGTCGAGCGTCGTGTCGCACTCTATTGGATATGGTGCGGTCTATGATGTCTCTTACCGATTTACGCTATCATTTTGGGGATCGCTCTAGAGACAGCTACATTCACTTTAAATAGGGCACCGTCTAAATCCGTTGAGGCGACACCGTATGAATTATGGTTTGGGAAGAAACCTAAGCTATCGTTTCTAAAAGTTTGGGGATCGATGCTTATGTCAAGAAACTTCAACTGAAAAGCTCGAACCCAAGTCGGAAAAATGCGTATTCATAGGATACCCTAAGGAAGCTGTCGGGTATACCTTCTACTTAAGATCCGAAGGCAAGATCTTTGTTGCCAGAGCGGATGCTTTACGGAGAAAGAGTTTCTCTCGAAAGAAGTAAGTGGGAGGAAAGTAGAACTTCGATGAAGTACTACCTCTCGAGCGGGAAAGTGGTGCAGCGCGGAAACCGTTCTGTGATGCCCACACCAAGCGAAGAGGAAAACAATGATGATGATCAAGGTACTTGGATCAAGTTACTCTTGAACCCGAAGGTCCACGAGGACACGTTCCGCACGAGTGGTGCGGCAACCTGTCATGGAAATCATGTTGTTAGACAACAATGAACCTTGAACTATGAAGAAGCAATGGCGGGCCAGATTCCAACAAATGGCTTGAGGCCATGAAATCCGAGATAGAATCCATGTATGAAAACAAAGTATGGACTTTGTGAGACTTGCCCGATGATCGGCGGCGATAGAAAACAAATGGATTTTTAAGAAGAAGGCGGACGCGGATGGTAATGTTACCATCTATAAAGCTCGACTTGTCGCTAAGGGTTATCGACAAGTTCAAGGGATTGACTTCTGACGAGACATTCTCTCCGTGGCGAAGCTTAAGTCCGTCCGAATCATGTTAGCAATTGCGCATACTATGATTATGAGATATGGCGGATGGGCGTCAAAGCGGCATTCCTTAGCGGACATCTTAAGGAAGAGCTGTATATGATGCAGCGGAAGGTTTTGTCGATCCTCGAGCGCTAACAAAGTATGCAAGCTCAGCGATCCATTTATGGACTGGTGCAAGCATCTCGGAGTTGGAACATTCGCTTTGATGAGATGATCAAAGCGTTTGGGTTATCTGAGACTTATGGAGAAGCCTGCGTTTACAAGAAAGTGAGTGGGAGCTCTGTAGCATTTCTCCTATTATATGTAGATGACATACTCTTGATGGGAAATGATACAAAACTTCTGGACAACATTAAGGCCTACTTGAACAAGTGTTTTTCAATGAAGGACCTTGGAGAAGCTGCTTATATATTAGGCATCAAGATCTATAGAGATAGATCGAGACGCCTCATAGGTCTTTCACAAAGCACATACCTTGATAAGATTTTGAAGAGGTTCAAAATGGATCAGTCAAGAAGGGTTCTTGCCTATGTTACAAGGTGTGAGATTGAGCTCGGCTCGATCACCGACCACGACAAAAGATAAAGAAGAGATGAGTGTCATCCCTATGCTTCAGCCATAGGATCTATTATGTATGCCATCTTGTGTACGGACCGATGTAAACCTTGCCGTAAGTTTGGTTGCAAGATACCAAAGTAATCCGGCAAGGAACAACTGGACAGCGGTCAAGAATATCTGAAGTACACGAAAAGGACAAAGGACATGTTTCTCGTTTATGGAGGCGAAGAGCTCGTCGTAAAGGGTTCGTCGGCGCTAGCCGACTCGGATCTGGATGACTCTAAGTCACAAACCGGATCGTGTATATGTTGAATGGTGGAAGCGATGGTGGTGCATTTGCAAGCGAGCGTCGTGGCGGGATCTCGTGTGAAGCGGAGTACATGGCAGCCTCGGAGGCGGCGCATGAAGCGATTTGGGTGAAGGAGTTCATCACCGACCTAGGAGTCATACCCAATGCGTCGGGGCCGATCAAACTCTTCTGTGACAACACTGGAGCTATTGCCCTTGCCAAGGAGCCAGGTTTCACAAGAAGACCGAGGCACATCAAGCGTCGTTTCAACTCCATCCGTGAAAATGTTCAAGATGGAGACATAGAGATTTGCAAAGTGCACACGGATCTGAATGTCATGAGATCCGTTGACTAAACTCTCTCGCGTGCAAAACATGATCAACACGAGAACTCTATGGGTGTTCGATTCATCACAATGTAACTAGATTGGTGACTCTAGTGCAAGTGGGAGACTGTTGGAAATATGCCCTAGAGGCAATAATAAAAGTATTATTATATTTCAATGTTCATGATAATTGTCTTTTGTTCATGCTATAAGCTGTATTATCAGGAAATCGTAATACGCGTGTGAACACTTAGACCACAAATGTCCCTAGTGAGCCTCTAGTTGACTAGCTCGTTGTGATCAATAGATAGTCATGGTTTCTGACTATGGACATTGGATGTCGTTGATAACGGGATCACATCATTAGGAGAATGATGTGATGGACAAGACAATCATAAGCATAGCATAAAAGATCGTATAGTTCGTTTGCTAGAAGCTTTGCCAATGTCAAGTATCTCTTCCTTCGACCATGAGATCGTGTAACTCCGGTTACCGTAGGAGTGCCTTGGGTGTATCAAGCGTCTGGCGTAAGCTGGGTGACTATAAAGGTGCATTACGGTATCTCGAAAGTATCATTGGGTTGACACGGATCGAGGCGGGATTTGTCACTCCGTATGGCGGAGAGGTATCTCTGGGCCCTTTCGGTAATGCATCATCATAATGAGCTCAAGTTGACCAAGGTGTTGTACGGGATCATGCATTACGATCTGAGTAAAGTGACTTGCGATATGAGGCTGAACAAGGTATTGGGATACCGGCGATCGAGTCTCGGGCAAATAACGTACCGATTGACAAAGGAATTGCATACGAGGTTTGATCGAATCCTCGACATCGTGGTTCAACCGATGAAATCATCGAGGAGCATGTAGGAGCCAACATGGGTATCAGACCCGCTGTTGGTTATTGCCGAAAGTCGTCTCGGTCATGTCTGCGTGTCTCCCGAACCGTAGGGTCTACACATAAGGTTCGGTGGCGCTAGGGTTAGTAGGAAGTCAAGTATGTGACTACGAATGTTGTTGAGTCCGGATGAGATCCCGGACGTCACGAGGAGTTCGGAAGGTCGGAGGTAAAGAATAATATATAGGAAGTGGTGTTTGACCATCGGGAAAGTTTGGGGTCTCCGGTAAAATCTGGGACCACCGGAAGGTCGAGGTCCACGGGTGGGGCCACCTATCCGGAGGGCCCCATGGGCTGAAGGGGGAGGAACCAGCCCACAGTGGGCTGGTCGCCCCTAGGCCCACCCTGCGCCTAGGGTTGAAACCCTAGGGGTGGGGCGCCCCCTTTGGCAGGGGCACTCCACCCCTTGGCCGCCGCCCCTGGAGATTGGATCTCTGGGGCAGCCCCTGAGGGGCCTATATAAAGGGGGAGGGAGGGGGCTGCTGTACCAATCCCAGGCGCAGCCCTCCCTCCCAACACTTCTCCTCCTCCGTAGAGCTTGGTGAAGCCACAGCCGAGATCTTGCTTCTCCACCATCCTGCCGCCGTCGTCTTTGCCGGTGGAGCTGTCTTCCTCAACCTCTCCTTCCTCCTTGCTGGATCAAGGCGGAGGAGGCGTCGCTCGTCCCGTCGTGTGTTGAGCAGCGGAGGTGCTGTCCGTTCAGCACTTGGACATCGGTGATCTGAATCACGTTCGAGTCGACTCCATCATCACCTTGCAAGCTTCGCCGCGATCTACAAGTGGTATGTAGATGCAAACTCTCTCCCGTTACTCGTTGCTTAGATGAACTCATAGATGGATCTTGGTGAAGCCGTAGGAAAAATTTTAATTTTCTGCAACGTTCCCCAACAGTTCTAAACCAAGACAAAAATGATGGACATTTTAGAAGGGCATTTCAGGTACATCGAAAATATTTTTAGTAAACCCTAGTTGGTTTCAGGAGAAAATTTGGGAGTTGTCATTCCCATTTCAGGTTTCTGTTAAATGAAATAGACATGATGCAACACTCTAATGCATGAACTAGCTAGGGTGTGACAATAACCGAGGAGGAGGCTGGCGTTTTGGCATCGGCCGCGTCAGAAGTTCTCGCCCGTACCTAGACACTAGGGGCTTAGGGCATTGTTCTGCCCCATCATAAAGACCGAATACCTTAGGGAATGTTCGGCGTCTCGAGTTAGGCCTTATATGCATCAGCTCCGAATCATGTCTTTGGTCAAATGTTGGGTTTGCCCGGCTCCTGTGTTTTGTTACCTTACATTCCGTATCATCGGCTAACGCGGCACCAGGAGAACTACTGTGATTGTGCCCCGGTTCGCCTGGCGAGCACCTCGATGAAAAGCAGCGATCATCATGATCTGACGAGACTAGTCGACCACTCGATCGACTACGGAATGTCTAGAATTCCTCCGCTTTGACGAAGGACCATTTCGGTCGAGCACATACGGCGCCCGAATTCGGAGGCGCGGTGCCCCTAGGGGCTATATCGTAGCCCACCCTCAAACTCCTATGGTTAGTGAAAGTGATAAAGCATTATAGTCTGGTTGCCTGGTTGCTATACTACCACCTCCTTCAAGGACCAAGGCGTTGGATTAAGTGTGAAAATCGCCCTTTGCAAACACCCCCTTGCCGTGTGCGTGGGGGCTAAACCGAAGACTGCCATCTTCGGGTTATACATACATATACATTATGACCCACATGAGATATTTCAATACTTGAGCGCACAAGTATAAAAAGCGGTTACATTATAAATATGGTTTCACAAATCATACATATCATTTGAACATAACATTTTTCGAGCATTGCGACTCTATTAAGCAAGCGCCTACGCAGACTTCCCCCAAAATCGTGCTCGGCGGGTAATGTCGGCTCTTGTCGAACACGGATGCAACATCGGTGGCATCCATCTCCGCCCGATATGTCTTAACAGGCGAGAGCCATCCGTGCACCCTCTATGCAGGCCGATCGCTTCATCGCCTTCATATGCGCACCGCCCCAAAAGAATTGCTGCAATAAGCCAAAATAACTCTTTGGCTTGGGCCTATCCGACCCGCAGATGAGCCACCACATCCGTCATGGCAAATCCGGACAATCTATTCAGCTCAGCCCACTCAGCCAGCCGATCGGTCAACGGAATTGGACGCTCCGGACTGTGGAATTGGGACCAAAAAAGCTGTTCATCTCGTGATCCTTTTGGCTCCGGAAGTGCACGATCGCGTCCGCCGCTTTTCGCCGCCAAATCCGGATAAGGATCCTCCGCACCGCACGCCTAGCCCAATGAGCATACGCCGATGCGTGAACTTCTGCTTGCGATGAAAAGGGCTTTCCGGCCGCAATGTCTCCGGCTGATCACAGCTCCTCCTTTATAGCCCTCATTGCGAGCGGGCATCCTTGGCCGGCGGTGGCCTTCTTGAGTCCTCTTGCTCGCTTAGCGTTCTCTTTCAAGAACCTCATAGCGGTCGATAGCATCTTTTAGTTTCACGGCCATTCGGCCATCTCCTCCCTGCTTGGCGGTGAGCAGCCTTTTCGACTTTTAGCTCCTCCAGCGCCTTGAGGCAGCCGCATCACTTTACGGCTTGCTCCTTGGCTCGAACAAGCTACGCTCGAAGGTTTTCCAGCAATGGCACCATCGCATCAAGCATACATGTTGTAAGGAATGGGCATCAGCTCCTTACCGGTGATCGCGGAGAAACCACTCACCTTGTGACTTCGCCAAAGTACGGCTTATTGACCGGTAGCGATGTCGCATCCGCAACATCCATTGCCGCTTTAGTTCGGCGACTCTATCGATCCGGTGACCACGAGCGCTCCGCCCCACGAATAGGAATGGCAACATATTAAAACTGAGATTACGATCCTCGACGCGCTGTCGCCGACAACGTCACCGAGTCTCGAAACTACTATCTATCTGAGGCGCACTCTATGTGCAAAACTGTCAAAAGGCATGTCATTTCTACGAACCTCAAACCCGCTAGTAAACTTACGGCGGCATCATGCAACCCGCTCTCAGCGGATGAAATTCTTTCAATCACTTGTACTCATTAATGTGCGGTGATCTTACGAATAAACGCCCTCGGCGAGATCCTTGGCTCCCGGCCGTACACCGGTTGGTGTCGAACTCTCGACCTGCCGGACTTCAGAGACCCTCAGCGGCGACACCTCGGGGTCGTCGCCCCACCTGACAACCGCGGCGGATGGAAGTCTCGCTCTCCATCATCTCCGGACGAAGGTCCCCGAAGATGAGCTCGGTGAGAAAGGCGGAGATCCGAACTACAAGGTAAAAACTTGGTTATCACGAGAAACAAAAATAAGGATGTCCTTATTACAAAACTCCCCTTTTTCTACTTATGGCTCATTGGAGGCTGATTCCTTTGGGGAGATAGTGCGGCCGAGGCTTCTCTGGCCTTGAGACCCTCCGGTGAAGATTTTTTCCCAGCTTTGAGGCCTTAGCCTCCGGGATCTTGAGCGGTCCTCTTCTCCCCCACGGAAGGAGGGATTCTCGATCCCCCCTTTCTTGAAAGCCTCCTTAGTGGAGGTGGTAGTTTCTCTGTTTTCCCCTTCACCCTCTTCTGAAGGCGCAACCTCCAACATCTTGACTAACACGGGATCCGGCGTGGTCTCCGGGAGGGGGGCCGGACACCGTATCAGTTTTGCTTGCGCTATCCACTCCTGTCCAAGGGATAGCTGGTTATAAGACAAATTCATAATAAATAAATGGACGGTATGTCCGGACACATGGCTACTTACTTGAGTATCCAGGCGATTGCAGCTTAGGTCGGCGTCCTCGGTCAAGTCCGGACACATCTCTTGTGATCCGAAGAACAGTTTATACATCTCCACGGGTGTCGTACCCATGAAGTGTTGAAAGCTCATGGTCCCTCGGATTAAATTCCCATAGGCGGAGGGGCGGACGTTCTGAGGCGAGATAGCGCGAATCAGCATAACCTGCGCCATTACTACAGATTGATCTCCCTCTCTTGGAGGTCTCGAATCCGCCACTGCAATAGTGCGTCCTTGGGCGGCCCAGTCAAGCCCTTTGTTGACCCATGGCGTCGGCCGTCATGGAGGCCCGGCGAAAGCGGCGGCCTCTGCTTGCTGCCCCTAGGAGCGGTGATATAAAACCACTCCTATTCCCACAAGCCGAGCTCCTCCTGAAAAGAGCCCTCGGGCCATGGAGCATCGGCCCTCTTGCTTACAACCGCCCCGCCACACTCTGGCGCCCCTCAATCATCTTGGCTCCATGTTGAAGGTTTTGAGCCACAAACCGAAGTGAGGGTAGTGCGGAGGAAGGCTTATGAGGCTGACGATAAATGATGAGATATGGAGGATGGACTCGGAGCCAAGTCGTGGAATTCAACCCATAGTAAAACATGAGCCCCCTCACGAAGGGATCCATCGGGAAGCCTAAACCCGGCGGAGGTGCACAAACACAGCGCTCTCGCCAGGCTCGGGAGTGGGAATGACTTGCCCTTGGGCAGGCAACCTATGCGAAATCTCGTAGGTTAAGTACCTGGCTTCTCTTAGCTTTAGCACGTCCTCTTTTGTGATGGAGGAGGGCATCCACCGGCCCTGTAGGTCGGAGCCGGACATTGTCGAAGGTCCGAAGCGCTCGAATTTGGAGCTCTGAGTGTTGGAACTCGGGGCAAGGGGCGGATTCGATTGAGGGTTGAAGAAAAGGAACGAGCCTTGGTCTCATTATAAAGAGGGAGAATACCAAGAGCCGTCCCGTGACCGTTTGGAACTGTAGCCGATGGAGGGTGTGGCAATGGGCGCGGTTGGGTTACCCACATCCGTATTGATGAGGATCCCGGAATAAGGGGAACACGATCTCTGCTTCGACAGGACGTGCCAAGGAAACCGCTTCGCTAAACGCGCTGAGGTGGTATAATAAAAACGATTCGAGTAAAGGCTTGGTTGTGGTGTGACGTCACGCCACAAAATACGTCAATAGATGGAACTTGTGTAAATATTATTCTCTCTACGGTGGTATGTGGAATTTATTTTTATAGAGCCGGACACTATCCTGGTGTTCACAATCTTCTATGAATTATTCGGAGGAGGAACCCGCCTTGCAATGCCGAAGACAATATCTGTGTTGGACTAAATCGTCATTGAAGCCTGGTTCGAGGAGACTCTTGAGGAGTCTGGACTAGGGGTGTCCGGATAGCCAAACTATCATTATCGGCGGACTCCAAGACTATGAAGATACAAGATTGAAGACTTAGTCCGTGTCGGATGGGACTTTCCTTGGCGTGGAAGGCAAGCTTGGCGTCTGGATATGTAGATCTCCTACCATTGTAACCGACTCTGTGTAACCTAGCCCTCTCCGGTGTCTATATAAACGGAGGGTTTTAGTCTATAGGACACAACAACAATCATACCATAGGCTAGCTTCTAGGGGTTTAGCCTCCTTGATCTCGTGGTAGATCCACTCTTGTACTACCCATATCATCAATAGCAATCAAGCGAGGTAGGGTTTTACCTCCATCGAGAGGCCCGAACACAGGTAAAGCTGTCGTGTCCCTTGTCTCTGTTACCATCCGCCTAGACGCACAGTTCGGGACCCCCTACCCGAGATCCGCCGGTTTTGACACCGACAAAGAGGACCGCCTCTGAAGACCCGGAGACCATGGTCTCAAAGCTGGGGAAGAAACCTTCATCAGAGGGTCCTGCGCCGAAGGATGCCTTGGCCGCATTGCGCCCCCAAGGGGATCAGCCCTCCACCGAGCCATAAGTAAAAAGGGGAGTTTTTATTAAAGTAAAGGATATCCCTGCCCTATTTCTGATGAAGATAACCGAAGTTTTACCTTGTAGTTCGGATCTCAGCCCTTCTCAGCAGAGCTCATCTTTGGGGGATCTTCGTTCGGAGATGATAGAGAGCGAAACGCCTCCCCTTGCCGTCTTGTTGTTGTGCGGTAGGCGACCACGAGGTGTCGTCGTGGAGGGTTTCTCTGAGTCCCGGGGGAGTGAAGGATCTCGAGTGACGTCTATCTCGAAGATCACCGTGCGTTAATGGGTGCGGTGATTGAAAGATTTCATCCGCTGAGGCGGATTACTGCAAAGCCGTCGAAGTTCTTGATAGGTTTTGAGGTCATAAAATGATGTACCTTTTGCGATTCGCATATAAAATCGCCATGTGTAGATAGTAGCCCCGAGACCACGGTGTGTTGTCAAAATGACAGCGGTTCGAGGATCATAATCCCGGTATAATATGTAGCCCTTCCTATGTAGGTGGCGAAGTATCCGGTGGCTAGCGGATGATGGATTGCCGAACTAAGCGGCAACTTGGCGTGGCGGATGCCGACATGGCGCTTGTCAATAAGCGGTGGGCCGAGTCACAAGGTATGTGATTTCTCCGTGGACACACTGGTAAGGGAGCTTGATGCTGTACCTTACAACACGTATGCTTGATCACGGATGGTGCCGCTGCCATGGAGAACCTTGGCGAGCTCGTCCGAAGCCAAGGAGCAGGCGAGAAGAGTGGCGGCTGCCTTAAAAGCGGCGAAGAGCTAAAAAGCGAACAGGCTGCTCACTGCCAAGAAAAGAAGGAAATGGCTGAGATAGCCGTGGAGTTGAAGAATGCTGCCGACCGATGCAAGCTTCTTGAAGAAGGAGATTGAGCGGTTCAAGAGGACCTGAAGAGGGCCACTACCAAGGCCAAGGATGTTCGCTCTGCAATGAGAGCTATGAAGGAGGAGCTGCGTCAGGCCGGAGATATCGCGGCTGGAAAGCCCTTCCTGCTGCGGAGGAAGTTCACGGATCCTAAATATGCTCAGTTGGACCAGCCTTGGAGTTTGGAGGATGCTTATCTGGACTTGGCGGCAAGTCTGCGCGATGGCCGACGAACACTTCCGGATCAGCAGGGATCACGAAATGAAAAAGGTTTTTTGGTCACAGTTCCATAGTCCAGAGCGCCCTCTTCCATTAACCGATCGCTTGGCCAAATGGGCGGAGCTGAATAGGTTATTCGGACTTGCGATGAAGGATGTCGTGATTCTTTTGTGGCCGAAAAGGCCCAAGCCGAAGAGTTATTTTGGCTTAGTGCAGCAGCTCCTTGGTGCGGTGTCGCATATCAATGCAATGAGGAGGTCGGCATGCATAGAGGGTGCGTGGATGGCTCTTGCCCGTGTCAAGACATACTGGGCAGAGATGAATGCCACCGATGTTGCATCCCCAGATTCGGATGGAAGCCGAGTACCTGTCGAGCAATATTTTCAGGAAGTCCTGTAGGGTGCTCGTTTAATAGAGACGAAGTGCTCGAAGGATGTTATGTTCGAATAACATGTATTATTGTGAAACAATGTTTCGATGAAATATAGAAGCTTTTTATACTTGTGCTTTCAAGAATTAAAATACCTCCTGTGCAGCCGTTAATGTATATGTATATAACTTTGAAAGATGGCGGTCTTGACATTACGCATATAATGCGGGGTGTTTACAAAAGTGCATTTTCACACTTGATCAACGTCTTGGTCCTATAAAGGAGGTGGTAGCGTAGCAAACTAGGCTGACAGACTATAATGCTTTATCACTTTCACTTAGCCATAGGAGTTTTGGGTGGGGCTACTATATAGCCCCTAGGGGCACCGCAGCTCACCCGAATTGAGCGGCGTATGTGCTGACAGAAAACAACCCTTCGTCAATTGGAGAATCCTATAGATTCAGCGGGTCATCAGTGGTTGACCCGGTCTCGCTATATCATGACAATCGGTTTTGGCTTTCTCTCTTGAGGTGCTCGCTTTGGGCGAACGAGGGCACAATCATAGTAGTTCTCACGGTGTCGCGTTAGCGATAGAAGCGGAGCGTAAAGGCAACAAAACACGAGGCGGGCAAACCCAACATTTGACCAAAGACATGATTGGGCTGATGCATATAAGGCCTAACTTCGAGGCGCGAACACTCCCTAAGGTATTGGTCTTTATGAAAATGGGCGAACAACGCCCATTAGTAATAAGCCCACGGTGTCGAGTGCGTGCAAAACTCGGCGTGGCCTATGCCAAAACGCCCGACCTCCTCCTCGGTTATAGTAAGAAACCAGGGGATGTGTATCAACAAAGAGCGGTAAAAAAGGTTTATCACGAGGTCTTAATCGAACAGAATCCTTACAGCGGGTCCCTCTTGCGTCTGCGCTGTGTCTCCGTTATGCCGTATCACGGGCGGGTGTAGCACGGTGTTCATCGTAAAAGAGAGAACTTAGTTGAAAAGATGGTGTGAAAATGTACGTTATATTAAATAAGCAAAGTACGTTTCAAAAAACGAATAAAATTGAGCTTTGTTGTCTCTTGTTGCATATGCACGGAGCCCCATGTGCGGGGGTGTGCGGCCGGTAAGCCCCTGTATGTTTATGCTGGACTCGTCTAACCGTGTCCGGGGTCTGAACGACCTATTTGGGTGCTTGGATTAGTGAAGCCGGTTTAGTGTGTGGCTGTCGAGGCCGTCACACAATCTTTCGCGCTCGAGGAACACTCAATTTTTTCCTTTAAGGAGATGATGCCTCGTGGACCGGGCATTTTAAGTGTGAGAGATGCATAATGCAGTATTGCATTAAAAGCGGTAAGCTTGGCGCCCGATAGTGTGATAGCTACTTGTAAATGGGGCGAGGTGGAAGGTTAACTTTTCGTGGCGGAAGTTGTCGAGTGAGCCGAACACGACTTCTAGCAGTAGAGAGCCCGTACAATGGGCATATGGGCCTGGCATTACCCCTTGAAAGGAAGTGTTGCTATGGCGAGTTTTGGTTGGGTCTATCCCCATTTTGCGATTTGTGTCACGATATAGCGAGTTTAGATCCTTGCCGCCGTCCATTAGGACTTGTGTGAATTAGAGTCCGTCGATTATCGGATCTAATATCAAGGCGGTCCATCACGCATTAGGATACTTCTAGAGTAATCCTAATGGTGAAGGTGATTGGTTTTAACAACAGTGGCGGGACTCCTCAGGATAGGCCGTATAAGCGGCGTATCTCTATAGGCGCCATTCGGTTTTCCTTTGTCACGTAAAGTGAATTCTTGTTTTGACTTCTTGTGGGAAATTCTTTTGTTGTCGATTCTCTGCTTGTGGGGTTCGTCATCGTCCTCGCTTGGTGTGTGAGCCCCTTGTGTTTAGCGTTGAGTTTGCGGAATTGCTTGAAGACAACGATCTCTATGGGTGTGATTTGCAGGTTTCAAGAAGTCTTGTGGATTTGGCATACCTTGTCCAAGGTTTTGTTTAAGTTAGATAGCTCGTCCTGTTATCCTTAGGGGCAGTTTTTATGATTCTGTAGTGAGCTTTTGAATCCGGTGTTATTTGCCGTGCTCTTGGGCTGTTTCCTTGGTCCGGCCTTTGGTCCTTCTTTGCATCGTGGTTTCCGTTACATCCTGACTTGGATGTACTTGGGTGGTTAATCTTGCATCTTGCCAGCCAGCTATCCTCTCCAGCATGAAGCGGGTCATGAGAACTTGATGTCTGGCCATTGTTCTTGGCTTTTCTTGGCGAGGTGTCTGGCGAGCCATTAAGTCTCGAGCGTTGTGTTTGAAAGCTGCTAAGGCTTGGCGTCCGGACGGTCGACTATTTGGTTCTTTTAGTAAGGAATCATTCCGGAATTTTCGGGTGACTCTCGGGTTGTTGAGTTATGTGACTTAAATAAATGTGCATCGGAGGGTCGGACATAGGTCCCTTGAAAATTTGCGAAAAGCATCCTCAAGCTCTTCCCAACTTTCGATGGTGTTTCGGGGAGGCTTTTGAGCCAATGCAGGCTGGCCTTTGATCTTGAGGGTAAGTATTTTATGGCGTGGAGGTCATCTCCTCTAGCCATGTGTATGTGGAGGATGTAATCCTCAATCCAGACTCCAGTGTCTATTGTTCTGTCGTATGCCTCTATGTTTACGGGCTTGAATCCCGCTGGAAATTCATAATCCAGAACCTCATCGGTAAAACATAGGGGGTGTGCGGCACCCCTATATTTAGGTGTGCCCTAATATTTGGATACTTGATGTGTTGCATTGCTTACTAGAGCTTGCTTTCTTGGCCCATAGATAGATCTAACTGGGCCATCTTTTTTATGCGAATCCGTGTGCGGAACGCGGGCCGGCTTGTATGCGGCACCGTTTGCCGCTCTATGTTTGCCATGGGGTCGTCTATCCGACCGAGTGGTCTCCTTGTTCTTTGATTGTGGGGGCTCTACGGCCTCCTCCTCGGTCAGGCGATAGTTTTAAGCCGGGTAGCTCTTTGTTCGGCGACTATCGCCGTGTTGTATGCGGTGTTGAGTACTTTGCTCCATCGATTACGAGTGCATCCTCCGCTGTTTTGAGCTTCCGCCACCTTTTTCGGGCTACAGCGATGGCGGTGAGCCTTTGTGGAGGTTCTTCTGCTCCGATAACTTGTCGGTGTGAGATCGCGGGACTGTTATCTTCCTTGGGGGCCGGGTTGTTTATCTAGATTGTCTGTTGGACGGTTGCTCAATAGCATGTTAAATGCGTCCACGGTTTGCCCTGCTCTATGGCTGGATGTGTATGGCTCTTTGTCTTTGTCGAGGCGGGACTTTGAGCGGCGCTTACGTCGTCATTTTGACTGCTTTTCGAGGGAATGATCCCTCGTGGCGTCCCGTTGTTCCTCATCGTCGCTTCCTTTGGGTGTGTCCACCATGTATACATCGTGGGATGAGGTGGCTGTCCAGTGCCCTATAGGTGCTGGTTCATGTTTGTCTCCTACATCATCGTCCATACCGTCGATGTCTTCGGAGTCGAAGTCGAGCACGTCGTTTAAACTTTCGACAGTGGCTATGAAGTGGGTGGTGGGTGGGTTTGAATTTCTTAAAGTCGTCGCATCCCAACCTTGCGACCATAGTTGGCGAGGCTCTCTTGATAGAGAGACCTTAGTAAATTCAGGATGTCGCAAAAAGCGAGTCTTGAAAGATGTCCGCGCGATGAACTCCATAATCGGCGCCCAACGGATTCGATTAGCGGGGCGGAAGGTTGAGTCAGGAGAAATCCGACACCTTAGAGTCATGAGCCATAAAGGATAGGGTTGGTGTTCGACTTAATCGCCGTAGAGATAGCAGCCCGGCGGTGTCCAGCCACCCATCCTCGTCGGCGCGATCGGCTCGAGCTAAGTCGGGCCGGACACTTATCTTGACCTCGAGGCTGTCGGCAAAGCGAGCAAGATCATGCCCATCGTGACGGTCTGCGGCGCTTGGCTGTGGCTCGAACTGTCGAAGATCAAGTCTCCATGAGCGTCGGTAGCGTAGTTCAAACTTCAAATCGACACGATGGCGGGCGTAGCTTTTGATTACGCTCCGGATGGCCAGCGAATTGCCCGCGATGCAAAAGCCGCCGAATCTGAAGATCTGTCCGGTGAGAAAAGTCTCACTGGACGCATCATTGTTGATGATCGGAGGAGCCATCGGGCCTAAAAGTAAAGATAACGACGAGAGGAACTCTCGGTGAAAGCACCAATGTCGGTGTCAAAACCGGCGGATCTCGGAGTAGGGGGTCCCGGCTATGCGTCTAGGCGGATGGTAACGAGGAGACAAGGGAGGCGATGTTTTACCCGGAGTTGGGCCCTCTCGATGGAGGTAAAACCCTACTCCTACTTGATTGATATTGATGATATGGGTAGTACAAGAGTGGATCTACCATGAGATCAAGGAGGCTAAACCCTAGAAGCTAGCCTATGGTATGATTGTTGTTCGTCCTATGGACTAAAACCCTCTGGTTTATATAGACACCAAAGAGGGCTAGGGTTACACAGAGTCGGTTACAATGGTAGGAGATCTACATATCCGTATCGCCAAGCTTGCCTTCCATGCCAAGGAAAGTCCCATCCGGACACGGGACGAAGTCTTCAATCTTGTATCTTCATAGTCCAGGAGTACGCCCGAAGATGATAGTTCGGCTATCCGGACACCCCCTAGTCCGGGACTCCCTCAATGACCGACTTCCATCAGAAGAGTACTGTACATGGAGAGGATGGCAGCTGGGTCCATGGCAGCCGCAAGGAAGTGCCTCTTTATTACGCACAAAATAATTATTCCTCCACCTGACAGCAGGGACCCACCGGACGTGCCACCAATATTTCGTGGAAAAATGTTTCCCCCCTGACTGCTGTGACCCACCGGATGGGCCACCGTATTTCGCGAAAAAAAACGTTTGCCCCTGACTGCTGGGACCCACCGAACGGACCACCGTATTTCAAACGTTCCCCATTTGTCGGCTCGGACCCACGGAAGTGCCTCCTTATTATGCCTGAAAAATGAATACTCCCCACCTTGGCTGGGACCCACCATGGTGGGAGGCTGACTTAATGGGCCTACTAAGTTGGCGAGGGACGAGAGGGCTTTGTCAACTTAGTCAATATGAAACGATTCTAGCTCCATTGACCGTCACGATGTCCATCCAGTGACGTCGTGCTTCTTCAATCTCTGCTCTTCTGCTCCGGCCCGCTCAAACAAGCGCCCGGTAGTGTATATCCGCTCCCTCCTCCCATGACCGTCTATGCTGCCTTGAAGCCTCACCGCCCCACCAGTACTCCCATCGTTGGCCTAGCCATCCTCTACTCACCACACGGCCACACTCGCTGTTATTCTCGGCGAGGCGCATTTAACCGATAAACCCTCGTGCAGTCGTACTCCCCTCGCGTGGAAACAAGCTGCGAGTCTTCCTGCCTCCGTGTCGTTCCTTCCTAGGCCTCGCCGTCATCCACCGCCCTAGTGCTCTCGGCGCGGCGTGGTCGACATGGTCGAGCGGCTTCCATCGGACGTGGGCGTATGTGGAGAGGTGACAAGCTGGGTCCACGGCCGCAACAAGGAAGTGCCCGTTATTACAGCGCAAAATAATTATTCCTCCACGACATCTGGGACCCACGGAAGAGACCTCTGTATTCAGTGAAAAAATGTGCCCCGGTGACATGTCGGACCCACCAGCTATCTTCATACGCATGAGGAAGTGCCTCCTTATTACGCACAAAAAATGAATACTCCCCGCCGGTGGAACCCAACATAGTGGGAGGCTGACTTGTGGGCCTACCAAGTTGGCGGGGATGAAGGGCTTTGTCAACTTAGTCAATATGAGCGATTCTAGTTCTGTTACCGTCGATGTTCATCCAACAGTAGTAGTGCTTCTTCAACCTCTGGTCTTCTTGCTCGGCCGCCCAAACCAGCGCCCGGTCGTGTCGCGTGCTCCTGCCTCCCGTGGCCGGCTGTGATGCCGTGGAGGCCTCACCGCCCCTACTACTCCCACCGCTGTCCAGGCCATCCCTCTACTCACCCACACCCCCTGTTATTCTGCGGCCACAGCAGCCTCACACCGCAGCCAAACCAGTGAATCCTCGTACTCCTCTTCGCGTGGGCATCCACTGTTGCGTCTTCCCCGGCTCCGAGTCGTCCCCTTCCTAGGCCTCGTCGTCGTCCACCGTCGTGGTGCTCTCGGCGCGGCGTGGTCAACGTGGTCAAGGAACGAGTTGCATCGGACGTGGACTGTACGTGGAGAGGCTGACAGCTGGGTTCACGGCCGCCGCAAGGAAGTGCCTCCTTATTACGTGCAAAATAATGATTCCTCCACCTAACAGCGGGGACCCACCGGACGGGCTACCGTATTTCGTGAAAAAAATGATTCACCCCCCTGACTGCTGGGACCCACCAGCTACATCTTCGCACGCAAGGAGGTGCATCCGGGCAAAAAAAAACGATTCGCCCCCCTGACTACTGGGACCCACCAGCTACATCTTTGCATGCAAGGAAGTGCCTGACAGTCGGGACCCACCTGGTCGAAGCGTACGTAGCATTGTCATTCAGTCGTGACGTGTGCGTACATACTAGTCGATGTAGAGGCGCTGCGTGTCGTAGATGTAGAGCGCACGCGTCGTAGTAGAAGCGCGCCGCATGGCGTGTACTGCGTCGTCTGTGGCGAGGGTGCAAGAAAAAAATCTGACCCGCGTATGTACATCTGGCAGGTCTCTAACGCCTATCGTGCATACGTACATGGCTGGGTCGGAACGGGCTCGCGTCGTCGTCGTGTTCATGAGAGCCAACCATTTGGGTCGGAACGGAATGCGTGGTCGTGTTCGCCGGGAGGGCTTGGGCGGAGCAGGCGATGGAAGCGGCGCTGGCGTATCCGCAACGGAGAAGCGGCCTTGTGTTCGACCGGCCACATTCAAGCGGGGTCCCGTTGATCGGGAGGGAACTGGCGTGCCGCAAAATGGAGAAGCGGACCTCCCTACGGTCAAAGCGGGGTCCTATTGATCGGGAGGATGTGGTGTACCGCAAAACCGGCAAGCGGACTTGTGTTGGGCGCTTCACGGTCAAGCAGGTGTCCTGTTCGCCGGGAGGGTGTGGCGTACCACAAAGCGGACGAAATGGACTTGTGTTGGAGTGCTACGGTCGAAGCGGGGGAGGGTGTGGTGTACCGCAAAACGGGACTCCACGGGATACTGTTCATCTCCACCGTCGACCTCCTCCAGCCTCCACGGACTACCGTCGACCTCCTCCAGCCTCCACGGGCTCCTGTTCATCCAGCCTCCACCGCGCGCTACTCCACCGTCTATTGTTCATCCAACCCTCCACACCACGGGGTCCTGTTCAACCACCCCTCCACCGTCTACTGTTCATCCAGCCCTCCACACCACGGGTTCCTGTTCATCCAGAGGCAAGGCCACCACTCATTGTTCATCCAACCCCCCGCAACACTCCTTTGTTCATCCCAAAGGCAGCATCGATCGGCTTGATTAGCGGCGAGCGAAGAATCGCTCCATCGGGTTCGATTAACGACCATCGATCGATCGTTCGGTTCGATAGCGTAACTGCGGTCTAATCGCTCGGGTTCGATTAGAGCCCAACGCCTCGCTTCGGCTTTAGTTAGAGCCAACGCCTCGCACTCACACGCGCATACGTACGAGAGATACACGCATCGCTCGGCCCCCGACCTCCCACCATAACCGCAACTCCCAAAATTTTCCTCCCCTCGCTTCTACCGGTTTTTTCCATCATGGGCGGCCCAAAGAATGTCATGCAGCTGCGTCTCCGGCCGCCCGGAGACGAAAAGCCCATTTTACGTCATGATTTTTGTCATAGAAGTAGGAGCCCACCACATCTATGATGATACCAGGTTTTGTCACAATTATCATCATAGAAGTGTCATATGTATGACAGAAAAAAAATTGTTCGGCCCAAAATGTCACGGATGTGTCTTTTTTTTTGTAGTGACGGTTTGTTGAGTCTCACTCTTCCTCTCGAAGAAATATACCCTAGTGTATCTTGAATAATCATCCACAATCACCAAGTAATACTTTCTACCCCCAAGACTATCAAAGGATGGAGGCCCAAAGAGATCCATGTGAAGGAGCTCCAAAGGTCTCTTCGAGTAGATGATAGTCGTGGGAGGGTGAGCCTTCTCATGAAGCTTTCCTTCGATACAAGCACTGCAAGCACGATCTTTGGCAAAACTAACATTTGTTAGTCCACAGACATGGTCCCCCTTGAGAAGACTTTGCAAAGATCTCATATTGACGTGGGCTAAACGGCGATGCCAAAGCCATCCCACATCAACTTTAGCCATTAGGCATGTCGTGATCTTAGTGGGTCGCTCCGAAAAGTTAATCACATAAAGACCATTCTCGACATGCCCAACAAAAGCTACTTTAAGAGTGTCGGTGTCAAAACCGGCGGATCTCGGGTAGGGGGTCCCGAACTGTGCGTCTAGGCGGATGGTAACAAGAGACAAGGGACACAATGTTTTTACCCGAGTTCGGGCCCTCTCGATGGAGGTAAAACCCTCGTCTGCTTGATTAATATTGATGATATGGGTAGTACAAGAGTAGATCTACCACGAGATCAAGGAGGCTAAACCCTAGAAGCTAGCCTATGGTATGATTGTTGAGATGTAATGTTGTGTCCCTACGGACTAAAGCCCTCCGGTTTATATAGACACGGAGGCTAGGAATTACAGTCGGTTACAATGGTAGGAGATCTACATATCCGTATTGCCAAGCTTGCCTTCACGCCAAGGAAAGTACCTTGGGACACGAGCCGGAGTCTTCAATCTTCTATCTTTGTAGTATGGGAGTCGGCGGATATTGATAGTCGGCTGTCCGGACACCCCTAGTCGAGGACTCCTCGGTAGCCCACGAACCGGTCTTCAATAGCGATAAGTCCGGCGCGCATAAAATGTTCGGCATTGCAAGGCGGGTTCCCCTCCTTGAATAATTCGGAGAAGATAATGAACACCACGATAGTGTCCGGCTCTGCAAAATAAATTCCACATTTACACTTAGCTCAATCTGCTGACGTATTTATGCAGCATGACATCACACCGCAGCCAAGCCCTCGTTTGAATCGTTTTTATTATTCCGCCTCAGCACGTTGAGCAAAGCGGTTTCCTTGGCACGTCCTGTCGAAGCAGAGATCGTGTTCCCTTTTATTCCGGGATCCTCATCAATACGTGCGTGGGTAACCCAACCGTTCCGTCGCCACGCCTCCTCTATCGAAGGGAATCTCAAGCGGTCACGAGGCGGCCCTTGGTATTATTTCCCTTTATAAGAGGACCAAGGCATGTCCTTGTCTTTCAACCTTGCATCGAATCTTTCCTCTGCTCCCGGTTCCAACACCTAGAGCTTGATTGGCGCCGGATCCACAACAATGTCGGCTCCGACCTCCGGGGCGGTGGATGCCTTCCTCCATCACGGAGGAGGACATATTGAAGTTGCGTGAGGCCAAGTGCACAGCCTCTGAAGTTTCGCCAGTTGCTTGCCCAGGGGCAGGCCGTGCCAGCCCGAGCCCGGCGAATCGTCGTTTCGCATCTCACCTCCGTCGAGATTAGGCTTCAGACGGATCCTTTAAATGAGGGCTCTGTTCTACTACGGGCTGGACTTCCACGACTTGGCTCCGGAGTCCATCCTCCATATCTCCGCATTTATCATTGTCTGCGAAGCCTTCCTCCGCGTCATCCCCCACTTCGGCCTATGGCTGAAAACATTTAAGGTGGAGCCGAAGATGATCGGGGCGTCAGCGAGTCTTGGCATGGCGACCATAAGCAAGAAGGTCGATGCCCGTGGCTCAAGGTTCCTTCAAGAGGAACAGGATTGTGGCAGCGGTGGTTTTATATCACTGCTCCAAGGGGCGACAAGCAAAAGCCGCGCCCTCTTTCCGCCGGGACCTCAGCGGCGGTGATGTCGTGGGTCGACCAAGGAGCTCAAGCGGGGGCCGTCCAGGGCGTGCCCCTTTCTGAGGCGGATTCGAGACCTCCAAATAAGGGAGATCGACACTGGTCAAGGTGATCACGAGTCATGCTAATCGGGCACCTCCTACCGCAAAGCGTCGTCCTCTCCGTTTATGGGAGTTCAATCGGAGGGACCTCGTATTCTCCGGCATTTCATGGGTGCGACACCCTCGGAGATGTCTGAGCTGTTCTTGGACCTTGGTGGCATGTCCGGATTCGCCGAGGATCTTGGCCTAAGCCGCGATCGCCCGGATACTCGGTAAATAGCTCAAAGCCGGACATTCTATTTGTATGCCTTTCAAAAGATCGTCTCGACCCTTTATTCTTTCTGAGGAATGGGTGGCGCAATCAAGGTGATAAGGTGTCGGCCCCCTCCCGAGACCGCCTTGGAGCCGTCTTTGGTCGAGAATGTTGGAGGTTGCGCCCATAGAGGCGGCGGCGGGGAGATAAAGGAGCTAATACTTCGCCCAGAAGAAGCGACGAAGAGGAGGAACCAAGGATCCCTCCTTGAGAGGGAGAAGAGGACCGCCTCCGGAGATCGGAGGTCAAAGCCCCTAAGCGTGGGAAGAAATCCTCACCGGGTCGCGTCCGGAGAGAATCCGGACGCGCAATCATTGCCGAAGGGCCAGCCCTCCAACGAGCCATGAGTATGAAAGAGGAAATTAATTAATAAGGGAATACCTTCGTTTATGCTTCTATAGGTAACCAAAATATTTATATCGCAGTTGGATCTGCAGCCGTCTCGAATGAGTTCATCCTCGGGGACCTTCTTAGGAGATGATGGAGAGCGTCGCCTCCGTCTGTGGCGCCACAGATGAAGCAGGCGAGCCGAAGTGTAAATCACGGGCGTCCCGAGTCCGGAGGGCAGAGAGTTCGGCACCCAGCAGAGCCGGCCGAGAGGCGAGAGTCTGCTTGAGAGGCGTCCATTTGAGAAGATCACCGTGCGTTAATGCGTATGGTGATTGGAAGGATTCGTCCCGCCGAAAGCGGATTAAATGACGCTGCCATGAGCTTGTTGGCGGGATTTGAGGTATGAAAATAGCGCGCCTTTGCTTTTTTTAACGGTTGTGCATATAAAAATGCGCCTGTATAGATAGTAGCCCCGAGACTCGGTAGGTTGTCGAAGGCGACAGCGCGCCGAGGATCGAAAATCTAAACATCTCATGTAATGAATACCGCCGTTCGTCTGGTGGCGGATAGTCCGAGGCCAGCGGACTAATCGATTTGCGAATTGAGTCGACAAGCTGGACATGGCGAATCTTGACATCGCACTTGTCAATCAGCGACTTGACGAGTCGCAAGGTAAATAAATTCTCCGCAGCCGCTTTATTGAGTGGGTCAAAGCCCTCCTCGATAAGTTATATGTTGTTTATTGAGGCAGTCTTTGCTGCTGTGGAGAGCCTTCGCCGAGCTTGCTCAAGCTAAGGAGCAAGCCCGAAGGAGTGATCGGTTGCTGCGAGGGCGGCGAAGAGTTGAAGGTCGAAAAGGCTGCGCCTTTGCCCTAAGCGGAGAGGTGGCGAAGTGGCCAAGAAATTAAAGGATGCTACCGACCGTAGCGAGGCTCTTGAAAAGGAGCGCCTATCGGAGCGGGAAGACCTGAAGAAGGCCACCGCCGAAGCCAAGGATGCCCGCTCTGCAATGCGGTCTATGAAGGAGGAGCTGCGCCAAGCCGGAGATCGTGGCTCGCAAGCCTTTTCTTATGCGTCGTCGGTTTATGGATGCCAAGTACGCTCAATTTGAGCGGCTGTGGAGTTCGGAGGATCCATACATGGACTTGGCTGCTAGTGCGGCTGATGCCGTTAAGCACTTTCAGAGCCAAGGGGATCACGAGGCGGAAGAGTTGTATTGGTCTCAATTCCACAGCCCGGATCGCGCTCTTCCTCTGACGGACAGGTTGGCCGAATGGGCCGAACTGAATAGACTGTCCGGACTGGCCATGGTCGACATCGTGGCCCATGTGCGGCGAAAGGTCCAAGCGACGAGCTACTTTGGCTTATTGCAGCAATTCCTTGGTGCGGTGCCGCGTATAAGGGAGATGAAGCGGTCGGCCTACATCGGGCGCGGATGGCCCTTGCTCGTGTGAAGGTGCATTATCCGAAGATGGATGCCACCGCCGTTGCCGCCTGTGGTCCGGATGAAAGCGGCTCCTCGTCGAGCACTACCGGAGAAGTCATCTTGGTGCTCGTAAAGTAGAAGCGAGTGCTCAAAGAATGTAACGTTCAAATGAGCGCAGTACCTTGTAAATCAATGATTATAGTATGAATGCTTTTTATACTTGTGCTTCCAAGTTGTAAAACTTCTCCTTTGGCCGTTTAAGTATACTTGTGTATAACTTCGAAAGATGCGTCTTGACGGCCCCTTGCACAAGGTTTGGGGTGTTCACAAAATAAGCTTTTTCACACTTAATCCGGCGTCTCGGTCTGTTATAAGGAGGTGGTAGCGAGCTAACGAGGCAATCCGGACTATGATGCTTTATTTCTTTCACTTAGCCAATGGAGCTCGAGGGTGGGGCTACGATATAGCCCTCGATGACACCGCACAACTCCGATATCGAGGTGCGTATGTACTGACGGAAGCGGTCCTTCGTCAAAGCGAAATTCTAAACATTCCAATGGTCGATCAAGTGGTGACGGACTCTCATTGTATCATGATGATCGGTTTCGGCTTTCTCTCTTGAGGTGCTCGCCCGCCCGGCCGGGGCACAATCGCGATAGCTCTCCCGGTGCCGCGTTAGCCGATGATCTGAGCGTAAGGTAGCAAAACAGGGAGGGCAAACCCAACATTTGACCAAAGACATGATTGAGCTGATGCATATAATGCCTAACTTCGAGACGCCGAACACTCCCGAAGGTGTTCGGACTTTATAATAATGGGCAGAATTATGCCCTAAGCCCCTAGTGTCCAGGTATGGGCATGGTCTTCTGACGCGGCCGATGCCAAGGCGCCAGGCTCCGTTTTGGCTATAGAGGGAAGCCAAGGGAGAGTAACAACAAGAGAAAGTGATAAAAAAGGTCTACGCAGGGTCTTAATCTGAAAAGAATCCTTGCAACGGGTCCCTACTGCACGTCTGCGCCTGTGTCTCCGTTGCGCCATTATCCTGGACGGGTAAGCACGTTGTTCATCTGTAGAAAAAGAGGAACGTTTAGTTGTAGAAACAGCTCGTGCAAAAAATGTACAAAAGAATGAATATAAATAATTAAATCAAGGTTTATATGAAACCACGGTTGGTTGTGCGCGCAGCCCCCCGTGAGAAGGGTATCGGACTAGGGAGCCCCTAACTTTGTTGAGTCGGATTCGTCTATCCGAGTCCGGGGTCTTTAAGTGACCCTCGCCTTTGAAATGGCGCCATGTGGACGGGCATCTTAAGTGTAAGAGACGCGTAATGTGGTATGGCGTTGAAGCGGACAAAAGCCTTTCGTCCCAATAGTGCTTGATATTCACTTTTAAATGGGACGATATGGAAAATTAACTTTTCGCGTCGAAAATTGTTCGCAACCCGAGCACGACTTCTAGTAATATCGAGGCCTGTGCACTTGGCGTAAGGTCCTGGCGTAACTCCTTTGGAGGAAGTGCGGTTGTGTCGAATTTTGGTAGGGTCTATCCCCATCCGACGGATTGTGTTTGAATATAGCAGGTTTAAGTCACTGCCTCCGTCCATTAGGACGTTTGTGAATTGTAGTCCGTCTATTACGGATTCAATATTAGGGAGTCCATCCGCGTTTGAACACTTCGAGTAGTCGGTGGTCGAAAGTGATTGGTTTTGATATCCAATCTCTACGGTCTCATTGGGTTGGACCGTGCGAGGCTCTTTTTAGAAAGTGCCATTGCTTTTTCGTGTCCTCACATGAAGTGAGTTTTGCTTTGACCCCTTGTGGGAAAGTCTTTTGTTTTCGGTGCCTCGCTAGCGGGGTTTATCTTCTTGACGGCGTCGAGCCCCTTGTGTTCGGCGTTTAGTCGGCGGACTATTTGAAAACCCAACAATCCTGTGGGTGTGATTTGCAGCCTTCGAAGTCTTGTGGATTTGACATATCCGACCCGAATTTTGTGTAGGTTAGACGGTTAAATCATTGTCGTCCTTGAGGGGCTGAGCTTTATTATTTGGCCATGAGCTTTTAAATCCGGCGTTGATTGCCGTGCTCTTTGGGCTTTTCTCTTTATTTTCGGCTGCTCTTTTTCTGCCGTGATTTTCCATTCCATCTCTTATCTCGGATGTACTTGGGTGTTGGTGGTGCCGCTTCTTGCCACCGGCTATCCTCTCTCCGTGACGGGTCATGAGGCTTGTTAATGCGGTCATTGTCCTCGGTTTCTCTTGACCGAGGTGTCTGGCGAAGCCACTCGTCTCGGACATTGTGCTTCAAAGCTGCTAAGGCTTGGCGTCCGGACGATCGACTATTTGGTTCTTTTTGGTAAGGAACCTGTTCCGAATTTCCTTGACTCTCCGGGCTGTTGAGTTATGTGACTTAGGTCATCTGCATCGGAGGCGGACATAAGTCCCTTGAAAATTTGCTCTAAACGCTTCCTCGAGCTCTTCCCAACTTCCGGCAGTGTTTTACGGGAGGCTTTTGAGCCAATGATGGGCTGGCCCTTTGAGCTTGAGGGTAGATATTTTATGGCATGGAGATCGTCTCCTCCGCCATATGTATATGCAATATATAGTCTTCTATTGAGACTCCGAGTGCTGTTGTTCCATCGTAGGCTTCTATGTTTATGGGTTTAAACCCTGCTGGGAATTCATGATCCAGCACCTCGTCGGTGAAGCATAGTGGGTGTGTGGTGCCCCTGTACTTGTACGTGCCGCTATCGTCGGACACTTGACGTGTTCCTTTGCTTATTGGGGCTTTCCTTTTGGGTCCGTAGACGGACCTGGCTGGGCCATTGGACGGTGGGGGCTTTATGGCCTCCTCGTCGAATTCTGGGAGCAGCTTGCGCTTCGGGTAGCTCTTCGATTGGTGGCCGTTGCCGTGTTTATCTGCGGTTTTGAGTACTTTGCTCCATCTTATTTGGAGCGCGTCTTCCGCTGTGTTGAGCTTCCGTTTTTCTTTCTTGAGGCTTATTCTTGTAGCGATGAGCTGCGTTTAAACTCTTGTTGACGGGCTCCTCAAGTTAAATCGTCATTGGGGCTTGTTTCGTCTTGGAGGAGGTATATAGTTGTGATCCTCGACCTTTTCTTCTGCCGCCCTTTCGCGAGGGCTTACGCATCCTCTGCGCTGAGTCTTCTTTGGAGGGTTTGTCTTCGGCACTCTCTGGGGTATTGTTATTTCTGTCTTTGGAATCTCCATTCTTGTTGTGGCGGGATTTAGGCGGCGCCACGACGCCGGCGTTTGGGCTGCTTCTTTGGAGAATCTTCCTCGCTGCTTTTCCCCATCCCTTCTTTTGGGGTATCCACCATATAGGCGTCATATGACGAGGTGGCCTTCGATTGCCTCTGGGCGCTGGGTCTGATCGTCTCGGCATCATCGTCCATAGCGTCGATGTCGCCGAGTCGTAGTCTAGCATGTCGGTTAGATCTTGACGGTGGCTACAAAGTGGGTGGTGGGTGGGCTCTGAATTTCTTCGTCGTCCAGAACTCCAACCGTCCTAGCCATAGTCCGCCAGATTCTCTGATAGCGAGATGCTTGAGAATTCAGGATATCGCCAAAAGGCGAGTCTTGAAAAGATGTCATGGCGGTGAATTCCATAACCGCGCCTAATCTGGTTTAATTAGGGCGGGAGGCTCGGAGTCGGCGAGGAGTCCGGCGCCTTGGGATCATGAGTTTCGCGGGGACAAGATTGGTATTCGGCTCCATCGTTGTTGGTGTTAAAGCCCCGGCGGCGTCTATCCACCGACCCTCGACATGGGCAATCGGCTCGGGCTAGTGGCGGGCGGATCAATCTTGACCTCCAAAGCACCGTCCGTGGCAGAGCTAGATCATGCCCATCGTCACGGTCTTGGCGCGCTTGGCGTGGCTCGAGTCCGTCGAAGATCAAGTCTCGCGATCATCGACCGTGAAGTTCAAACTTCGAATCGACTGACGGCGGGCGTAGCTTCGATCTGCTCCGGATGGCCAAGAGAATTGCCCGCGATGCAAAGCCGCCGAATCTGAAGATCTGTCAGGAGAAAAGTCTCACCACTGGACGGCGTTGATGGTTGAAGATGCCATCGAGCCTATCGGTGGCGACACAAAGGAACTCTCAATGAAAGCACCAATGTCGGTGTCAAAACCGGCGGATCTCGGGTAGGGGGTCCCGGCTGTGCGTCTAGGCGGATGGTAACAAGAGGCGAGGACACAATGTTTTTACCCAGTTGGGCCCTCTCGATGGAGGTAAAACCCTACGTCCTGCTTGATTAATATTGATGATATGGGTAGTACAAGAGTAGATCTACCACGAGATCAAGGAGGCTAAACCCTAGAAGCTAGCCTATGGTATGATTGTTGAGACGTAATGTTGTGTCCTACGGACTAAAGCCCTCCGGTTTATATAGACACCGGAGAGGCTAGGGTTACATAGAGTCGGTTACAATGGTAGGAGATCTACATATCCGTATTGCCAAGCTTGCCTTCCATGCCAAGGAAAGTACCTTCGGGACACGAGCCGGAGTCTTCAATCTTCTATCTTCGTAGTCTGGGAGTCCGGCGGATATTGATAGTCCGGCTGTCCGGACACCCCCTAGTCCAGGACTCCCTCAAAGAGTCTTGCTCCACAAGAGGGCCACGGTATCAATATCAAAGAAAGTGGCAAAGCCCATGAGTGCAAGTTGACGAACGGAAAGTAGATTGTAAGCAAGGGACTCAACAAGCATGACTTTCTCGATCGTTAGATCATGAGAAATGACAACCTTGCCAAGACCCAATACCTTAGAGAGATCCGATATCTCATCGGCATAGTCACGACTATGACCTTCCATCTTAGAGATGGTTTCTTCATGAGCCTCGATCATGTCATTGGCTTCACCAAGTTGTCCCAAGAGAGTAACAAAGTGCTTCTTGGATTTGCCCTTGAGCTTACTCATAAAAGACTCAAATTCATTACTTCCTCATTAGACCCCTCACTTTCATCAATGCCATCCGTCAAGGAGGGATTAGTAATGATGGTGGTTTTGATGTTGGGGGTTACCTTGTTGGTGGCTTTAGCCATGAGACACTTGGCGGTGATGTTCTCATTGGGTGAGTCGAAGAGGGACACCCGTGGAGTTGTGGCAATGGCAACGGAAGCCATGGCCATGGCTTCACTATCTTCATCATCGTTGTCATCCTCATGGTATTCTTCTTGAACCACCAACCCTCGAGTAGGAGTCTTTTTGGTGAAGTTGTTCTTGTTGGGGAAGGACTTGGCTTTGTCTTTTCGGATGAGCTTGCTGTTGGAAATATGCCCTAGAGGCAATAATAAAAGTATTATTATATTTCATTGTTCATGATAATTGTCTTTTATTCATGCTATAACTGTATTATCCGGAAATTGTAATACACGTGTGAATACATAGACCACAATATGTCCCTAGTGAGCCTCTAGTTGACTAGCTCGTTGAGATCAACAGATAGTCATGGTTTCCTTGCTATGGACATTGGATGTCGTTGATAATGGGATCACATCATTAGGAGAATGATGTGATGGACAAGACCCAATCCTAAGCATAGCACAAAGATCGTGTAGTTCGTTTGCTAGAGCTTTTCCAATGTCAAGTATCTCTTCCTTTGACCATGAGATCATGTAACTCCCGGATACCATAGGAGTGCTTTGGGTGTATCAAACATCTGGCGTGGCGGGTGACTATAAAGGTGCACTACGGTATCTCCGAAAGTGTCATTGGGTTGACACGGATCGAGGCGGGATTTGTCACTCCGTATGACGGAGAGGTATCTCTGGGCCCACTCGGTAATGCATCATCATAATGAGCTCAGAGTGACCAAGTGGTTGATCACGGGATCATGCATTGCGGTACGAGTAAAGTGACTTGCCGGTAACGAGACTGAACAAGGTATTGGGATACCGACGATCGAGTCTCGGGCAAGTAACGTACCGATTGACAAAGGGAATTGTATACATGGTTGTATGAATATGAGTATGCAGCATACCGAATGTTGTTCGGAGTCCCGGATGAGATCCCGGACGTCACGAGGAGTTTCGAAATGGTCCGGAGGTAAAGAATTATATATAGGAAGTGGTATTTCGGCCATCGGGAAAGTTTCGGGGTCACTCGGTAATGTACCGGGACCACCGGAAGGGTCCCGGGGGTCCACCGGGTGGGGCCACCCATCCCGGAGGGCCCCATGGGCTGAAGTGGGAGGGGAGCCAGCCCATAGTGGGCTGGTGCGCCCCCCTAGGCCCACCCCCTATGCCTAGGGTTGAAACCCTAGGGTGGGGGGGCACCACATGCCTTGGGGGGCACTCCTCCCCCTTGGCCGCCGCTCCCTTGGGAGATTCAATCTCCAGGGGCGGCGCCCCCTGGGGCCTATATAAGGAGGCGGGGGGAGGCAGCTGTGCCCTTGTGCTTGGCGCCTCCTCCCCTGCTACACCTCGTCCTCCTCCCGTAGTCGCTTGGCGAAGCCTGCTGGAGTTCTGCTTGCATCCACCACCACGCCGTCGTCTTGCTGGATCATCATCAACCTCTCCTCTCCCTTGCTGGATCAAGAAGGAGGAGATGTCTCCCGTCCGCACGTGTGTTGAGCGCGGAGGTCTTGTCTGTTCGACACTTGGACATCGGTGATCTGAATCACGTCGAGTGCGACTCCATCATCACCATCCTTGAGCGCTTCCGACGCGATCTACAAGTGGTATGTAGATGCAAACTCACTCCCTTGACTCGTTGCTTAGATGAACTCATAGATGGTTCTTGGTGAAACCGTAGGAAAAATTTTAATTTTCGCAGCGTTCCCCAACAGTGGCATCATGAGCTAGGTCTATCGTAGTTCTCTAATGCACGAGTAGAACACAATTTTGTTGTGGGCGTGGATCTTGTCAACTTGCTTGCCACTACTAGTCTTTTCTTGCTTCAGCGGTATTGTGGGATGAAGAGGCCGGACCAACCTTACGTGCGCTTACGTGAGACCGGTTCCACCGATTGACATGCACTAGTTGCATAAGGTGGTGGCGGGTGTCTGTCTCTCCACTTTAGTTGGGCGGATTCGATGAAAAGGGTCCTTATGAAGGGTAAATAGAAGTTGACAAAATCACGTTGTGGTTATTCGTAGGTAAGAAAACGTTCTTGCTAGAACCCAATTGCAGCCACGTAAAGATGCAACAACAATTAGAGGGCGTCTAACTTGTTTTTGCGGTGATTGTTCATGTGATGTGATATGGCCAGAAGTTGTGATGAATGATGAATTGTGATGTATGAGATCATGTTCTTGTAATAGGATTCACGACTTGCATGTCGATGAGTATGACAACCGGTAGGAGCCATAGGAGTTTTCTTTATTTTTGTATGACCTGTGTGTCATTGAAGAACGCCATGTAAACTACTTTACTTTATTGCTAAATGCGTTAGCTATAGAAGTAGAAGTAGTCGTTGGCGTGACAACTTCATGAAGACACGATGATGGAGATCATGATGATGGAGATCATGGTGTCAAGCCGGTGACAAGATGATCATGGAGCCCCGAAGATGGAGATCAATGGATCTATATGATATTGGCCATATCATGTCACTACTATATAATTGCATGTGATGTTTATTATGTTTATGCATCTTGTTTACTTAGAACGACGGTAGTAAATAAGATGATCCTTACAACAATTTCAAGAAGTGTTCTCCCTAAGCGTGCACCGTTGCTACAGTTAAATCGTTTCAAGCACCACGTGATGATGGGTGTGATAGATCCTTACGTTCACATACAACGGGTGTAAGACAGTTTTACACATGCAAAACACTTAGGGTTAACTTGACGAGCCTAGCATGTACAGACATGGCCTCGGAACACAGAGACCGAAAGGTCGAACACGAGTCGTATGGAAGATATGATCAACATGAAGATGTTCACCGACGATGACTAGTCCGTCTCACGTGATGATTAGACCCGGCCTAGTCGACTCGGATCGTGTAACACTTAGATGACTAGAGGGATGTCTAATCTGAGTGGGAGTTCATAATTTGATTACATGAACTTAGTCTAAAAACCTTTGCAAATATGTCTTGTAGATCAAATGGCCAACGCTCATGTCAACATGAACTTCAACATGTTCCTAGAAAACCAAGCTGAAAGATGATGGCGGTAACTATACGGATTTGGGTCGGAACACGAGATCATCCCCATAGCTGCCAGAAACAATATGTCCTAGAAGGACCGCTAGGTGGCGCTCCGTCGAGAGAACCAAGGCGTTATGAATGCTTGGCGGTCTCGTCTTGATGATTACTCCCTCGTTCGGTGCGGCATGCTTTACTGACTTAGAACCGGGGCTCCAAAAGCGTTTTGAGCATCACGGAGCATATGAGATGTTGAAGAGCTGAAACTAGTTTTCCAAGCTCATGCGGGTCGAGAGATATGATGTCTCCGACAAGTTCTATAGTTGTAAGATGGAGGAAAACAGTTACGTCAATGAGCACATACTCAAGATGTGCAGGTTGCACAACCGTATGACCGGTGAACATTAACCTCCAGATGAGGCGGTCATTGACAGAATCCTCGATCGCTCCCACCAAGCTACAAGAGCTTTGTGATGAACTACAACATGCGAGGGATGGTGAAGACCATTCTGAAGTGTTCTCAATCTTTGAAGTCGCAGAGGCTGAAATCAAGAAAGAACATCAAGTGTTGATGGTCAATAAGACCACTAAGTTCAAAAGGGCAAGGGCAAGAAGAACTTCAAGAAGGGCGGCAAGGATGTTGCCGTGCCCGTAAGCCGATTACGGGAAGAAGTCAAAGAATGGACCCAAGCCGAGACTGAGTGCTTTTATTGCAAGGGAAGGGTCCTTTGGAAGCGGAACGCCCCAAATACTTAGCGGATAAGAAGGCGGCAACACCAAAGGTATATTTGATATACATGTAATTGATGTGTACCTTACCGATTACTCGTAGTAACTCCCGGTATTTGATACGGTGTCGTTGCTCATATTTGTAACTCACGGCAGGAGCTGCGGAATAAGCGGAGACTGGCGAAGAACGAGGTGACGATCTTGGCGTCGGGAATGGTTCGGGGTTGATGTGATCGCCGTCGACACGCTACCTCTACATTTACCTACTGGGATTAGTTTTGAACCTTAATAATTGTTATTTGGTGCCAAGTTTGAGCATGAACATTGTATCTGGATCTCGTTTGATGCGAGATGGCTACTCATTTAAATCCGAGAATAATGGTTGTTCTATTTATATGAGAGATATGTTTTATGGTCATGCTCCATTGGTCAATGGTTTATTCTTAATGAATCTCGAGCGTAGTATTACACATATTCATAGTGTGAATGCCAAAAGATGTAAAGTTGATAACAATAGTCCCACATACTTGTGGCACTGCCGCCTTGGTCACATTGGTGTCAAGCGCATGAAGAAGCTTCATGCTGATGGACTTTTAGAGTCTCTTGATCATGAATCGTTTGACACATGCAAACCATGCCTCATGGGCAAAAAGACCAAGACTCCGTTCTCCGGAACAATGGAGCGAGCAACCAACTTGTTGGAAATCATACATACCGATGTGTGCGGTCCAATGAGCGTTGAGGCTCGCAGAGGATATCGTTATGTTCTCACTCTCACTGATGACTTGAGTAGATATGGGTATGTCTACTTGATGAAACACAAGTCTGAGACCTTTGAAAAGTTCAAGGAATTTCAGAATGAGGTGGAGAATCAACGTGACCGAAAGATAAAGTTCCTACGATCAGATCGTGGAGGAGAATACTTAAGTCACGAATTTGGTACACACTTAAGGAAATGTGGAATCGTTTCACAACTCATGCCGCCTGGAACACCTCGGCGTAACGGTGTGTCCGAACGTCGTAATCGCACTCTATTGGATATGGTGTGGTCTATGATGTCTCTTACCGATTTACGCTATCATTTTGGGGATCGCTCTAGAGACAGCTACATTCACTTTAAATAGGGCACCGTCTAAATCCGTTGAGACGACACCGTATGAATTATGGTTTGGGAAGAAACCTAAGCTGTCGTTTCTAAAAGTTTGGGGTGCGATGCTTATATCAAGAAACTTCAACTTTGAAAAGCTCGAACCCAAGTCGGAAAAATGTGTCTTCATAGGATACCCAAGGAAGCGTCGGGTATACCTTCTACTTAAGATCCGAGGCAAGATCTTTGTTGCCAAGAACGGATGCTTTCGGAAAAGAGTTTCTCTCGAAAGAAGTAAGTGGGAGGAAAGTAGAACTTCGATGAAGTACTACCTCTCGAGCAGGAAAGTGGTGCAGCTCGGAAAATGTCCTGTGATGCCCACACCAACTCAAGAGGAAAACAATGATGATGATCAAGGTACTTCAGATCAAGTTGCTCTTGAACCAGAGGTCCACAAGGACACGTTCCGCACTGAGTGGTACGGCAACCCTGTCCTGGAAATCATGTTGTTAGACAACGGTGAACCTTAGAATTATGAAGAAGCGATGGCGGGCCCAAATTCCAACAAATGGCTTGAAGCCATGAAATCTGAGATAGAATCCATGTATGAAAACAAAGTATGGACTTTGACAGACTTGCCCGATGATCGGCGAGCGATAGAAAACAAATGGATTTTTAAGAAGAAGACGGATGCGGATGGTAATGTTACCATCTATAAAGCTCGACTTGTCGCTAAGGGTTATCGACAAGTTCAAGGGATTGACTTCTGACGAGACATTCTCTCCGTAGCGAAGTGAAGTCCGTCTGAATCATGTTAGCAATTGCGCATACTATGATTATGAGATATGGCGGATGGACGTCAAAACGGCATTCCTTAACGGACATCTTAAGGAAGAGTTGT
This sequence comes from Aegilops speltoides, assembly GCA_021437245.1. Lineage (NCBI taxonomy): Eukaryota > Viridiplantae > Streptophyta > Magnoliopsida > Poales > Poaceae > Aegilops > Aegilops speltoides. The sequence goes on from JAHHZJ010003161.1 coordinate 47,201, forward strand.
ATATGATGCAGCCGGAAGGTTTTGTCGATCCTAAGAACGCTAACAAAGTATGCAAGCTCGGCGATCCATTTATGGTGGTGCAAGCATCTCGGAGTTGGAACATTCGCTTTGATGAGATGATCAAAGCGTTTGGGTTATCTTGAGACTTATGGAGAAGCTGCGTTTACAAGAAAGTGAGTGGGAGCTCTGTAGCATTTCTCATATTATATGTAGATGACATACTCTTGATGGGAAATGATATAGAACTTCGGACAACATTAAGGCCTACTTGAATAAGTGTTTTCAATGAAGGACCTTGGAGAAGCTGCTTATATATTAGGCATCAAGATCTATAGAGATAGATCGAGATGCCTCATAGGTCTTTCACAAAGCACATACCTTGATAAGATTTTGAAAAGGTTCAAAATGGATCAGTCCAAGAAGGGTTCTTGCCTATGTTACAAGGTGTGAAATTGAGCTCGGCTCGATCCCGACCATGCAAAAGATAAAGAAGAGATTAGTGTCATCCCCATGCTTGACCATAGGATCTATTATGTATGCCATCTTTGTGTACGGACTGATGTAAACCTTGCCGTAAGTTTGGTAGCAAGGTACCAAAGTAATCCCGCAAGGAACACCGGACAATGGTCAAGAATATCCGGAAGTACGAAAAGGACAAAGGACATGTTTCTCGTTTATGGAGGAGACGAAGAGCTCGTCGTAAAGGGTTACGTCGATGCTAGCTTCGACTCAGATCTGGATGACTCTAAGTCACAAACCGGATATGTGTATATGTTGAATGGTGGAGCAGTAAGCTGGTGAAGCTGCAAGTAGAGCGTCGTGGCGGGATCTACATGTGAAGCAGAATACATGGCAGCCTCAGAGGCAGTGCATGAAGCAATTTGGGTGAAGGAGTTCATCACTGACCTAGGAGTCATACCCAATGCGTCGGGGCCGATCAAACTCTTCTGTGACAACACTGGAGCTATTGCCCTTGCCAAGGAGCCCAGGTTTCACAAGAAGACCATGCACATCAAGCATCGTTTCAACTCCATCCGTGAAAATGTTCAAGATGGAGACATAGATATTTGCAAAGTACATACGGATCTGAATGTCGCAGATCCATTGACTAAACCTCTCTCGCGAGCAAAACATGATCAACACCAGAACTCTATGGGTGTTCGATTCATCACAATGTAACTGAAGGAAATATGCCCTAGAGGCAATAATAAAGTTATTATTTATTTCCTTATTTCATGATAAATGTTTATTATTCATGCTAGAATTGTATTAACCGGAAACATAATACATGTGTGAATACATAGACAAACATAGTGTCACTAGTATGCCTCTACTTGACTAGCTCGTTTATCAGAGATGGTTATGTTTCCTAGCCATGGACAAAAGAGTTGTCATTTGATTAACGGGATCACATCATTAGGAGAATGATGTGATTGACATGACCCATTCTATTAGCCTAGCACTTGATCGTTTAGTATCTTGCTATTGCTTTCTTCATGACTTATACAAAGTTCCTACGACTATGAGATTGTGCAACTCCGTTTACGGAAGAACACTTTGTGTGCTACCAAAGCCACAACGAATCGGGTGATTATAAAGGTGCTCTACTGGTGTTTCGAAGGTACATGTTGAGTTGGCATAATTCGAGATTAGGATTTGTCACTCCGATTGTCGGAGAGGTATCTCTGGGCCCTCTTGGTAATACTCATCACCTAAGCCTTGCAAGCATATAACTAATGAGTTAGTTATGAGATGACGTATTCTGAGCGAGTAAAGAGACTTAGCGGTAGCGAGATTGAACTAGGTATTGGATACCGACGATCAAATCTCGAGGCAAGTAACATACCGATGACAAAGGGAACAAAGTATGTTGTTATGCGGTTTGACCGATAAAGATCTTCGTAGAATATGTAGGAACCAATATGGGCATCCAGGTCCCGCTATTGGTTATTGACCGAGGCGTGTCTCGGTCATGTCTACATTGTTCTCGAACCGTAGGGTCCGCACGCTTAAAGTTTCGATGGCAGTTATATTATGAGTTTATGTATTTTGATGTACGAAGTTTGTTCGAGTCCGGATGTGATCACGGACATGACGAGGAGTCTCGAAATGGTCGAGACATAAAGATTGATATATTGCACGACTATATTCGGACAGGAAAGGTTTGGAAGTTTTGGAGAAAACTGGAGTCTTGGGGTTACAGAACCCCGGGAGAGTTAATGGGCCACATGGGCCTAGGTGGAAGAGAGAGGCGGCCAGGTTGGGGCGGGCCCCCTCTCCTCCAAATCCGAATTGGACTAGGAGGCGGCGCCTTCCTTTCCTTCCCCTCTCCTCCTTCCTTCCCTCCTAGTAGGAGTAGGAAAGGGGAATCCTACTCCTACTAGGAGGAGGATTCCTCCTCCTTGGCGCGCCCAAGGGGCGGCCGGCCTCCCCTCTGCTTTATATACGGGGTAGGGAGGCACCCTAGACACACAAGTTGATCATTGATCGTTCCTTAGCCGTGTGCGGTGCCCCCTCCACGATATTACACCTCGGTCATATTGTAGCGGTGCTTAGGCGAAGCCTGCGGCGACAGAGAACATCAAGATCGTCACCACGCCGTCGTCTTGTGGAACTCCCCTCGGCGCCTCTGCTGGATCGGAGATCGAGGTGCGTCATCGAGCTGAACGCGTGTCAAGAACTCGGAGGTGCCGGAGTAACGGTGCTTGGATCGGTCGGACCGGGAGGACGTACGACTACTTCCTCTATGTTGCGTCAACGCTTCCGCTTCGGTCTACAAGGGTACGCAGACAATACTCTCCCTTCGTTGCTATATCATCACCATGATCTTGTGTGTGCATAGGAAATTTTTTGAAATTACTACGTTCCCCAACAGTGGCATCCGAGCCTAGGTTTTATGCGTTGATGTTATTTGCACGAGTAGAACACAAGTGAGTTGTGGACGATATAAGTCATACTGCCTACCAGAATGTCATACTTTGGTTCAGCGGTATTGTGAGATGAAGCGGCCCGGACCGACATTACGCGTACGCTTACGCGAGACTGATTTCACCGTTACGAGCACTCGTGCTTAAAGGTGGCTGGCGGGTGTCTATCTCTCACTTTAGTTGAACCGAGTGTGACTATGCCCGGTCCTTGTGAAGGTTAAAACAGAGTCTATTTGACAAACTATCGTTGTGTTTTTGATGCGTAGGTAAGAACGGTTCTTGCTAAGCCCGTAGCAGCCACGTAAAATTTGCAACAACAAAGTAGAGGACGTCTAACTTGTTTTTGCAGGGCATGTTGTGATGTGATATGGTCAAGACGTGATGCTATATTTTATTGTATGAGATGATCATGTTTTGTAACCGAAGTTATCGGCAACTGGCAGGAGCCATATGGTTGTCTCTTTATTGTATGAAATGCAAACACCCTGTAATTGCTTTACTTTATCACTAAGCGGTAGCGATAGTTGTAGAAGCAATAGATGGCGTAACGACAACGATGCTACGATGGAGATCAAGGTGTCGCGCCGGTGGCGATGGTGATCACGGCGGTGCTTGGAGATGGAGATCACAAGCACAAGATGATGATGGCCATATCATATCACTTATATTGATTGCATGTGATGTTTATCCTTTATGCATCTTATCTTGCTTTGATTGACGGTAGCATTTTAAGATGATCTCTCACTAAAATTATCAAGAAGTGTTCTCCACGAGTATGCACCGTTGCCAAAGTTCGTCGTCCGAGACACCACGTGATGATCGGGTGTGATAAGCTCTCGTCCATCTACAACAGGTGCAAGCCAGTTTTGCACATGCGAGAATACTCAGTTAAACTTGACGAGCCTAGCATATGCAGATATGGCCTCGGAACACGAGACCGAAGGTCGGCGTGAATCATATAGTAGATATGATCAACATAGTGATGTTCACCATTGAAAACTACTCCATCTCACGTGATGATCGGTTATGGTTTAGTTGATTTGGATCACGTGATCACTTAGATGACTAGAGAGATGTCGTCTAAGTGGGAGTTCTTAAGTAATATGATTAATAGAACTTAAATTTATCATGAACTTAGTACTGATAGTATCTTGCTTGTCTATGTTTGTTTGTAGATAGATGGCTCGTCTTTGTTATTCCGTTGAATTTTAATGCGTTCCTTGAGAAAGCAAAGTTGAAAGATGATGGTAGCAATTACGGATTGGGTCCAGAATTCGAGATTATCCTCATTGCTGCCTGAAGAGTTAAATCTGGAAGCACCGCTGGGTGCGAACTGCCTTCTTGATGCAACCGATGATGTTAAGAACGTCTGGCGAGCAAAGGCGATGACTACTCCATAGTTCGATGTGCCATGCTTTACGGCTTAGAACCGGGTCTTCAACGAAGTTTTGAGCGTCATGGAGCATATGAGATGTTCCAGAGTTGAAGTTAATATTTCAAGCAAATGCCAGATTGAGAGATATGAAGTCTCCAATAAGTTCTATAGCTGCAAGATGGAGGAGAATAGTTACGTCGGTGAACATATACTCGAGAATGTGCGGGTATAACAATCACTTGATTCAACTGGGAGTTAATCTTCCGATGATAGTGTCATTGATGTAATTCTTCAATCATCGCCACCAAGCTACAAGAGCTTTGTGATGAACTATAATATGCAAGGGATGAACAAGACTATTCCCGAGCTCTTCGCGATCTTTGAAAGCAGCGGAGGTAGAAATCAAGAAGGAGCATCAAGTGTTGATGGTCAACAAGACCACTAGTTTCAAGAAGAAGGGCAAAGGGAAGAAGAAGGGAACTTCAAAAGAATGGCAAGCAAGTTCTCTGCTCAAGAGAAGAAACCCAAGTCCGGACCTAAGCACTGAAGGCGAGTGCTTCTACCGCAAGCGATAGTCCTCGAAGCGGAACTGCCCCAAGTATTTGGCGGATAAGAAGGATGGCAAAGTGAACAAAGGTATATGTGATATACATGTTATTGATGTGTACCTAACTAGAGCTCGTAGTAGCACTTTGGGTATTTGATCTTGGTTACATTGCTAATATTTGCAACTCAAAGCAGGACTACGAAATAAGTGAGCATCGCTAAGGACGAGGTGACGATGCGCGTGGGAAGCGGTTCCAAAGTCGATGTGATCGTCGTCGACGCTACCTCTACATTTACCATCGGGATTAGTTTTAGACCTGAATAATTGTTATTTGGTGCTGCGTTGAGCATGAACATTATATCTGGATCTTGTTTGATGCGAGGCGGTTATTCATTTAAATCGAGAATAATGGTTGTTCTATTTATATGAGTAATATCTTTTATGGTCATGCACCCTTGAAGAGTGGTCTATTTTATTGGATCTCGATAGTAGTGATACACATATTCATAATGTTGAAGCCAAAAGATGCAGAGTTGATAATGATAGTGTAACTTATTTGTGGTACTCGCCGTTTAGGTCATATCGGTGTAAACGCATGAAGAAACTCCATCTTGATGGACTTACGGAATCACTTGATTATGAATCACTTGGTAGTTGCGAACCGTGCCTCATGGGCAAGATGACTAAAACACCGTTCTCGGAACTATGGAGAGAGCAACAGATTTGTTGGAAATCATACATCTGAGATGTATGTGGCCCAATGAATGTTGAGGCTCGTGGCGGATATCGTTATTTTCTCACCTTCACAGATGATTTGAGCAGATATGGGTATATCTACTTAATGAAGCACAAGTGCGAAACATTTGAAAAGTTCAAAGAATTTTAGAGTGAAGTAGAAAATCATCGTAACAAGAAAATAAAGTTTCTACGATCGATCGTGGAGGAGAATATTTGAGTTACGAGTTTGGTTTACATTTGAAACAATGCGGAATAGTTTCGCAACTCACGCCACCGAACACCACAACGAAATGGTGTGTCCGAACGTCAGAATCGTACTTTACTTGATATGGTACGATCTATGATGTCTCTTACCGATTTACCGCTATCGTTTTGGGGTTATGCTTTAGAGACGGCGCATTCACGTTAAATAGGGCACCATCAAAATCCGTTGAGACGACGCCTTATGAACTGTGGTTTGGCAAGAAACCAAAGTTGTCGTTTCTTAAAGTTTGGGGCTGCGATGCTTATGCGAAGAAACTTCAACCAGATAAGCTTGAACCCAAATCGGAGAAATGTGTCTTCATAGGATACCCAAAAGAGACTGTTGGGTACTCCTTCTATCACAGATCTGAAGGCAAAACATTCGTTGCTAAGAATGGATCCTTTCTAGAGAAGGAATTTCTCTCGAAAGAAGTGAGTGGGAGGAAAGTAGAACTTGATGAGATAACTGTATCTACTCCCTTATTGGAAGGTAGTTCATCACGAGAACCGGTTCCCGTGACAACTACACCAACTAGTGAGGAAGCTAATGATATTGATCATGAAACTTGAGATCAAGTTTCTGCTGAACCCGTAGGTCTACAGAGTAAGATCCGCACTGAGTGGTACGGTAATCCTATTCGGAAGTCATGTTACTTGACCATGACGAACCTACGAACTATGAGGAAGCGATGATGAGCCCAGATTCGCAAAATGGCTAGAGGCCATGAAATCGAGATGGGATCCATGTATGAAAACAAAGTATGGACTTTGGTTGACTTGCCCAATGGTCGGCAAGCCATTGAGAATAAATGGATCTTTAAGAAGAAGAGACGACGATGGTAATATTATCGTCTACAAAGCTCGACTTGTTGCGAAAGGTTTTCGACAAGTTCAAGGGGTTGACTACGATGAGACTTTCTCACCCGTAGCGATGCTTAAGTCTGTCCGAATCATGTTGGCCATTGCTGCATTTCATGATTATGAAATTTGGCAAATGGATGTCAAGACTGCATTCTTGAATGGATTTCTAGAAGAAGAGTTGTATATGATGCAGCTAGAAGGTTTTGTTGATCCAAAAGGTGCTAACAAAGTATGCAAGCTCCAGCGTTCCATTTATGGACTGGTGCAAGCATCTCGGAGTTGGAATAAACGTTTTGATAGTGTGATCAAGGCATATGGTTTTATCTGAGACTTTTGGAGAAGCTTTGATTTACAAGAAAGTGAGTGGGAGCTCTGTAGCATTTCTAGTTTTATATGTTGATGACATATTATTAATTGGAAATGATATAGAATTTCTGGATAGCATAAAGGGATACTTGAATAAAAGTTTTTCAATGAAAGACCTCGGTGAAGCTGCTTACATATTAGGCATCAAGATCTATAGAGATAGATCAAGACGCTTAATAGGACTTTCACAAAGCACATACCTTGACAAAATATTGAAAAAGTTCAATATGGACCAGGCAAAGAAAGGATTCTTGCCTGTGCTACAAGGTGTGAAGTTGAGTCAAACTCAATGCCCGACCACAAAGCAGAAGATAGAGAGAAAATGAAAAATGTTCCTATGCTTCACCATAGGCTCTATCATGTATGCAATGTTGTGTACCAGACCGACGTGTGCTTAGCAATAAGCTTAGCAGGAAGGTACCAAAGTAATCTAGGAGTGGATCATCGACAGCGGTCAAGAACATCCTGAAATACCGAAAAGGACTAAGGATATGTTTCTCGATATGGAGGTGACAAAGAACTAGTCGTAAATGGTTACGTCGATGCAAGCTTTGACATCGATCCGGACGATTCTAAATCGCAAACCGATGCGTGTTTATATTAAACGGTGGAGCTGTAAGTTGGTGCAGTTCTAAACAAAGCGTCGTGGCGGGATCTACATGTGAAGCGGAGTACATAGTCGCTTCAAGCGCAAATGAAGGAGTGCGGATGAAGGAGTTCATTTCCGATCTAGGTGTCATACCTAGTGCATCGGGACCAATGAAGATCTTCGTGACAATCTTGGTGCAATTGCCTTGGCAAAGGAATCCAGATTTCACAAGAGGACCAAGCACATCAAGAGACGCTTCAATTCCATTCGGGACCAAGTCCAAGTGGGAGACATAGAGATTTGTAAGATACAAACGGATCTGAATATTGTAGACCCGTTGACTAAGCCTCTCTCACGAGCAAAACATGATCAGCACCAAGACTCCATGGGTGTTAGAATCATTACTATGTAATCTAGATTATTGACTCTAGTGCAAGTGCGAGACTGAAGGAAATATGCCCTAGAGGCAATAATAAAGTTATTATTTATTTCCTTATTTCATGATAAATGTTTATTATTCATGCTAGAATTGTATTAACCGGAAACATAATACATGTGTGAATACATAGACAAACATAGTGTCACTAGTATGCCTCTACTTGACTAGCTCGTTTATCAGAGATGGTTATGTTTCCTAGCCATGGACAAAAGAGTTGTCATTTGATTAACGGGATCACATCATTAGGAGAATGATGTGATTGACATGACCCATTCATTAGCCTAGCACTTGATCGCTTAGTATCTTGCTATTGCTTTCTTCATGACTTATACAAAGTTCCTACGACTATGAGATTGTGCAACTCCGTTTACGGAAGAACACTTTGTGTGCTACCAAACGTCACAACGAATCGGGTGATTATAAAGGTGCTCTCTGGTGTTTAGAAGGTACATGTTGAGTTGGCATAATTCGAGATTAGGATTTGTCACTCGATTGTCGAGAGGTATCTCTGGGCCCTCTCGGTAATACTCATCACCTAAGCCTTGCAAGCATATAACTAATGAGTTAGTTATGAGATGACGTATTCTGAGCGAGTAAAGAGACTTACCGTGCGAGATTGAACTAGGTATTGGATACCGACGATCAAATCTCGGGCAAGTAACATACCGATGACAAAGGGAACAAAGTATGTTGTTATGCGGTTTGACCGATAAAGATCTTCGTAGAATATGTAGGAACCAATATGGGCATCAGGTCCCGCTATTGGTTATTGACGGAGACGTGTCTCGGTCATGTCTACATTGTTCTCGAACCGTAGGGTCCTGCACGCTTAAAGTTTCGATGATGCTTATATTATGAGTTTATGTATTTTGATGTCTGAAGTTTGTTCGAGTCCGGATGTGATCACAGACATGACGAGGAGTCTCGAAATGGTCGAGACATAAAGATTGATATATTGGACGACTATATTCGGACACGGAAAGGTTCGGAAGTTTTGGAGAAAACCAGAGTGTCGGGGTTACTGGAACCCCGGGAGAGTTAATGGGCCACATGGGCCTAGGTGGAAGAGAGAGGGCGGCCAGGGTGGGCGCGCCCTCTCCCTCAGTCCGGAATGGACTAGGAGGCGGCGCCCCTTTCTTTCCCCCCTCTCCTCCTTCCTTCCCCCTCCTAGTAGGAGTAGGAAAGGGGGAATCCTACTCCTACTAGGAGGAGGATTCCTCCTCCCTTGGCGTGCCCCAAGGGGGCCGGCCGGCCTCCCCCTTCCTCCTTTATATACGGGGGTAGGGGGGCACACTAGACACACAAGTTGATCATTGATCGTTCCTTAGCCGTGTGCGGTGCCCCCCTCCACGATATTACACCTCGGTCATATTGTAGCGGTGCTTAGGCGAAGCCCTGCGACAGGAGAACATCAAGATCGTCACCACGCCGTCGTGCTGACGGAACTCCCCCTCGGCGCCTCTGCTGGATCGGAGATCGAGGGTGCGTCATCGAGCTATACGCGTGTCAAGAACTCGGAGGTGCCGGAGTAACGGTGCTTGGATCGGTCGGACCGGGAGGACATACGACTACTTCCTCTACGTTGCGTCAACGCTTCCGCTTCGGTCTACAAGGGTACGTAGACAATACTCTCCCCTCGTTGCTATATCATCACCATGATCTTGCGTGTGCGTAGGAATTTTTTTGAAATTACTACGTTCCCCAATAGTAACTAGATTGGTGACTCTAGTGCAAGTGGGAGACTGTTGGAAATATGCCTAGAGGCAATAATAAAAGTATTATTATATTTCATTGTTCATGATAATTGTATTTTATTCATGCTATAACTGTATTATCCGGAAATCGTAATACACGTGTGAATACATAGACCACAATATGTCCCTAGTGAGCCTCTAGTTGACTAGCTCGTTGAGATCAATAGATAGTCATGGTTTCCTGGCTATGGACATTGGATGTCGTTGATAACGGGATCACATCATTAGGAGAATGATGTGATGGACAAGACCCAATCCTAAGCATAGCACAAAGATCGTGTAGTTCGTTTGCTAGAGCTTTTCCAATGTCAAGTATCTCTTCCTTTGACCATGAGATCGTGTAACTCCCGGATACCGTAGGAGTGCTTTGGGTGTATCAAACGTCACAACGTAACTGGGTGACTATAAAGGTGCACTACAGGTATCTCCGAAAGTGTCTGTTGGGTTGACACGGATCGAGACTGGGATTTGTCACTCCGTATGACGGAGAGGTATCTCTGGGCCCACTCGGTAATGCATCATCATAATGAGCTCAAAGTGACCAAGTGGTTGATCACGGGATCATGCATTGCGGTACGAGTAAAGTGACTTGCCGGTAACGAGACTGAATAAGGTATTGGGATACCGACGATCGAGTCTCGGGCAAGTAACGTACCGATTGACAAAGGGAATTGTATACGGGGTTTGATCGAATCCTCGAAATCGTGGTTCATCCAATGAAATCATCGAGGAGCATTTGGGAGCCAACATGGGTATCCAGATCCCGCTGTTGGTTATTGCCCGAGAGTCGTCTCGGTCATGTCTGCGTGTCTCCCGAACCCGTAGGGTCTACACACTTAAGGTTCGGTGACGCTAGGGTTGTATGAATATGAGTATGCAGCATACCGAATGTTGTTCGGAGTCCCGGATGAGATCCCGGACGTCACGAGGAGTTTCGGACTCCGTATACAATATAGGAAGTGGTATTTCGGCCATCGGGAAAGTTTCAGGGTCACCCGATAATGTACCGGGACCACCGGAAGGGTCCCGGGGGTCCACCGGGTGGGGACACCCATCCCAGAGGGCCCCATGGGCTGAAGTGGGAGGGGAGCCAGCCCATAGTGGGCTAGTGCGCCCCCTAGGCCCACCCCCTGCGCCTAGGGTTGAAACCCTAGGGTGGGGGCGCACCACATGCCTTGGGGGGCACTCCTCCCCCTTGGTCGCCGTCCCCTTGGGAGATTCAATCTCCCGGGGCAGCGTTCCCCTCGGGGCCTATATAAAGGAGGGCGGGGGAGGCAGCCGTGCCCTTGTGCTTGGCGCCTTCCTCCCCTGCTACACCTCGCCCTCCTCCCGTAGTCGCTGGCGAAGCCTCGCTTGAGTTCTGCTGCATCCACCACCACGCCGTCGTCTTGCTGGATCATCATCAACCTCTCCTCTCCCTTGCTGGATCAAGAAGGAGGGCGTCTCCCATCCGTGCACACGTGTGTTGAACACGGAGGTGTTGTCCGTTCAACACTTGGACATCGGTGATCTGAATCACGTCGAGTACGACTCCATCATCACCATCCCCTTGAACGCTTCCGCACGCAATCTACAAGTGGTATGTAGATGCAAACTCACTCCCTTGACTCGTTGCTTAGATGAACTCATAGATGGTTCTTGGTGAAACCGTAGGAAATTTTTTAATTTTCTGCAACGTTCCCCAACACTTGCCACCATTGTCTTCCCGCTTCTCGTAAGGGCAATCCACAACAAAATGGCTCACATTGCCACAATTGTAACATGTTCTCACACATTGCTTGCCCTTGAACCCACTTGAGTTGTTCTTGTTGAAGTTGGGCCTTGTGTTCTTCTTGCTCCAAAATTGCCTTGAAGCAAGAGCCATGTGCTCATGATAATCATATTTTGTATCTTCGGGGTTGCTCTCCTCATCTTCCTATTCTTCCTCTTCTTCCACAATAACCTTGGCCTTCAAGGCAAGGTTGGGCTTCTTTGCCCTTTGAGAGCGCAACACCGCGTTGTCGGCGGTCTTGTCCAAGATCTCATTGCCACAAACTCATACAACACTTCATTTAAGGTCAAGGAGTGGAAGTCTGGTCTTTGACGGATGATGGAGGACAAGGCCTTGTGGTAGGGCATCATTGCTTTGAGGAACTTGTGCTTGATCCAATTGTCATCCATGTCCTTGATCCCATGATCTCGGAGTGAGACCGCAAGTTTGGTTACTCTCTGAAAGAGCTCACGAGGTTCTTCATCTTCTTTCATTACAAACTCATCGGCTTCATCTTGCACCACTTCATAGTTGGAACGTTGAATGCTTGCGCTTCCCTTATAGAGGGAAACAACACAATGCCATGCATATTTGGCCATGGCGAAGGGTCGAAGATGAGGGAGATCTTCGGGTAGAATTGCATCTTGAATGATGAAGAGAGCATTCTCATTGAATTGATTATCCACGCTTCTCTAGGGGTGAAGTTGCTTCGGTCATGTGGATGAAAACCTTCTTCAATGATTCTCCAAAGATTAGTATTCACATGATTTAAATGACGCTTGAAGCGATAAACCCAAGAATCAAAGTCCTCATTTTTCACAGTCTTAGGAGGAGGGCCGACATGATTTAAATGAGTGGAAGGAATCAGTCCTCCATAAATTGGAGGTTCCACATGGGCAAAGATGCCGGTGCCATTTCTACCACTAGTAGAAGGACCCTTTTCACTGGTAGCTTCCCCCTTGTCGGAGTTAGCATCCGTCACCTTGTTAGTGGGATCACCCACTTTCAACGGCGAGGTAGATAGTTTAAGTCCTTCTAAGAATTTATTAAACATGCTTTCAACCTCGGTTGTCATGGAGGTTTTCAATGTGTCCAAAGCCACATTGAATTCCTCACGAGAAACCGCGGTTCCCCCATCGGCCGTAGACGAGCTCGGATTCACACCGGAGTGCTCCTCCACACCGTCTATGGTGTCAACCATACTCTTCGGACAACAAAGTTCTTAATAAAGAGAGGAGGCTCTGATACCAATTGAAAGGACCGATATAGTTGACTGGGGGGTGAATAGGCAACTAACAATTTTTTAGCTTTTCTTTACCAAATTAAACTTTGCATCAAAGTAGGTTGTCTAGATATGCAACTAGGTGAGTAACCTATATGATGCAACAACAACAAGCACACAAGCAAGCAGGGGATGCAACACAAATAAGCTTGCACAAGTAAAGGCACGAGATAATCAAGAGTGGAGCCGGTGAAGGCGAGGATGTGTTACCGAAGTTCCTTCCTTTTGAGGGGAAGTACGTCTCCGTTAGAGCGGTGTGAGGCACAATGCTCCCCAAGAAGCCACTAGGGCCACCGTATTCTCCTCACGCCCTCACACAATGTGAGATGCCGTGATTCCACTATTGGTGCCCTTGAAGGCGGCGACCGAACCTTTACAAACAAGGTTGGGGCAATCTCCACAACTTAATTGGAGGCTCCCAACGACACCACGAAGCTTCACCACAATGGACTATGGCTTCGCGGTGACCTCAATCGTCTAGGGTGCTCAAACACCCAAGAGTAACAAGATCCGCTAGGGATTAGTGGGGGGAATCAAATTTCTCTTGGTGGAAGTGTAGATCTGGGCCTTCTCAACCAATCCCGAGCAAATCAACAAGTTTGATTGGCTAGGGAGAGAGATCGGGCGAAAATGGAGCTTGGAGCAACAATGGAGCTTTGGGGGAAGAGGTGGGTCAACTTTGGAGAAGAAGACACCCTTTTATAGAGGGGGAACAATCCAACCGTTACCCCCGAGAACAGCCCCGCAGAGGGTGGTACTACCGCAGGGGCAGCGGTACTACCGCTAGCCCGGCAGTACTACTCCCCTCCTCTTGCCATCATGCACCCGGGAGGAACAAGCAGATGGGCAGAGGATGGACCCAGTGCGGTACGGCCACGGTGGTAGGACGGTACTATCGCTCTCAAGCAGTACTACCGCTTCTCTTGTTGCTTAGTGTCAAGCCTGATCCACACCGAGGGCGACCCCTCGAGTTGACGCGGTAGGAGCCCGGTACTGCAGCGGTACTACGGCTGAGAACCCACATGCGGTACTACCGTTGCAGAGCGGTACTGCCGCCTGTGGCTCTTGAGCGGTACTACCGCCGGGACCAAGCCACACCCATAGAAGTGGAAGAAAACCTCCATCGAAGCGGGAAGGCTCAGTGGGTGCTAAACGGATGTGTACGTGTTGATTCCACCCTAGCCTTACCAAAAGCGGATCCGCTCTTGATAGTACGGTGACTCCTACGAAACATGTCCATCAAAACAAAAACGAAAGAGCTACACCGCCTTGACTAAAACTCTGAGGGGAAGGAATCGTCTCGTGCCAAAGGATGAATCTCTGAAATGCTCAAAGCACACGATTAGTCCGCAAACATGTTGTCATCAATCGCCAAAACTACATCGAGAGAGATATGCCTTAGCAGGCGTGATTGCGACCGGATAGGCCTCATCGTGGATGCGCTCCTGGCTTCGACGCGTCGCTTATCATCAGCCTAGTACCAACTGGTGCCCGCCATTAGGTGGCTTTTTTCTTATTTCTTTTATGTGTTTTTTGGGCTTGCTTGTGCTATGGCCCCAGCCGTCGTATGTCTGGTGATGTTCGGGTTTGGGTTGTATGGACCGTTGCTTTATTTATAATGCGGGGTGAAAGCCTATTTCGAGATCTATAGCTACAACCCATCCAGGTGGCCTCAGACTGTAAGGTAGTGATCGAAGACATCAGGAAGAAAAGTGGAGCAGTCTATGGTGCCATTATCCATGAAATCTTAGAGTATTCTAGTAGTTTTACTTCTTGTAATTTCGTTCATGAGTTTAGGACCTCGAATTTCGAAGCTCACAATTTTGTGAAGCATGCTTTACAGCTAGGAGCTGGTCGCCGTGTCTGGTTAGACCATCCAGGGAAACTTTCTTGATTCAATTTTTTTCCTTTTGAGAATTCTCATGTTTTTTTAGAACCTCTCTCGATGCAAATCAATTTAATCTTGTCAAGTATGAAAAGTAGTTGGCTGGATGCAATCTAAGTATGGCTGCATATCATTGCAATCTTATCAAGTAGGTTGGCTGATGCAATCTTCGATTCGTACTATGGTTGGTAGATGACAGTGTCGTTACAATTTTAGGTTGCATAATTTTCGGATGCTAGATGTTGGTTATTTTAGATTGTTCCAATTTTAGGCTCCGTTTGGAAGCGAAGTTTCTTATAAACCTAAGCATTTCAATACTACAGTTTTTTATGCCAATGACAACAAAGAATGTAGTATATGAAAAGAACAATTTTGTGCATACTAAATAAATAGTTGGATAAATAATTTTAACCAAAGTCCAGCATTGCAAAAGTACAGCATTGCACCACATCTAATATTACAACTCCTAGTCGGCTAAGGCCTGCGTGATGCTCTCATATAGTTCGCAATCGCAGTCTAAAACATTAGGAAGATTTCCTGCTCGTTCTAGGCCATCCTTGTACATGTGAGGGATCTTGTAGTCGTTGCCTCCACCTCTCTTCATGACCTCAATTAAGCAGCTTTGTAGTGTTAGGAAAATTCTGTTTATCTTATCGGCATCATAGGCATCATATTCATGATGCACATTGTTTATTAGCTCATCTAAATTGTTAGACACCAGCCTATCAGACATGGACTGTAGTGAACAAAATAGGCCAAGGTCTAGGATATTCATATCCGGTGAGTTCGAGGGTTGTTGCATGAGACGAATATCAAGCCCAGTTTGGGCAACAACATTAAGAAAACCTGGATCATTACTTGGGACATGTGAGGGCGCATTGTCTTGCTGGATCCATATGGTCTCACTGCGAGCTCTTGATGCCAAACTGCTTGAATAGTGGCGGCACCTTTTGAATCAAAAAGCTGCTCGGACGTTTCTCGTTAATCGAGATTGTTTTTGTGATTAGTGTCCCTCTTGGGCGGTAATCACTTTTCCTTGGTCTTGGCTCCTACAAACAACAAAGCCACTCAAGTTAAATTAAGTCTTGATGTGCATAATAAATAAAATAAGTAAAGGTTGAAACTCACCTTTTGATAAAGGGCCAAATGCCTATCTTTCCATCAAAAATGCAAATACCTTCGCATTGTATCTAGGCACTGGCTATAGCAACCAAAAACATGATTTTGCCAATGGAGTTGTTATTTTGCACAGTCCTATGTGGGTCTTGTTCTGATGGCAGCTTGTAGAATTTCATGGTCTTCTGAGTGGTGTTAAACCACTTTTCATCTATATGGATTATATTCCGCATATCCTGAACGTGGGCCTATTTTGCAAACTTTCTTTGGTCAAACATAGAGACAAAAGCTGTAGCCTAGCCTTTTTGTTTGCTTCCTTCAAATATGGTTTGAGTGAGCTTGAATGCCTATCGAGCAAGCCGTCAGTAAACATCCTATGTAGTGTGGTCTTCTTCACACCCAAAGCTCTTGCGAGGTGCGTATAGTTCTCCTTTGACTCGAGGAATCTCAAAGAACCATACCGAGGTCAACTACAATCCTTTTATGCCCACAGTTTTTGGCTTCCTTGATCTTAGATCAACGGGTACACCTTGTCAAAGACACCCCTTCACTCTCCTCCAAACACGTCTGACCTTGTGCACTGAAACATGGAACATGTTTGCAACTTCTCTAGTTGTGGTCTTCTTTAATTTCCGATTGACACTTCTTGCTAGCAATTCTTCATAAATACCAGTCCTTTGCAAATCTGTTAAATTCTTGTATTTGTCTTCATCATGAACTTGCTCATTATCTTGTTGCTCTTGCTCCACATCCATGTCTTCTTCGGTCGTGTGAATCGTCAAGCTCTTCTTCCTCAAATTGAATCTCTATATCGCTGCATACACACCATAGTCATCCTCGTCAACTTGAAGGTTCTGTAATGCTTCATCCATTGCTTGCACTTCCTCTTCCATGCTTTGGAAAACACCACCTTGGTCTTCAAGTTCGTCATCTATAAGACGTGGTCATGTGAGTAGTTGAATAAGATTTTAATTAAACATAAATTTATCTTACTTACCCGATTCATCCGATTCATGCAGGTCCTCTTCTCCTTGAGCAACATCAGCCTCATGTTCATCTTCTACCTCAAGACATTGCCCCGTGTTTAGATTGAAGTGACGTGTGGGCTGGAGTTCTTCATGCACGGTTTTGAAAATCAAAAGTCATAACACAAGTCAAGATTTCTTTTTGACAAATTTAACTATGAATAGAAAATATTTTCTCGGTCTTGGCTTTCTATAACAGGCACTTTTGAAAATTGTTTGTCTTGTCGCTTGTACGTTGTTAATGTAGTTTCAACACAAATTTATTTTACTAACCTGATTCATCCGGTTCATGTAGGTCCTCTTCTCCATGGACAACATCGGGCTCATGTTCATCTTCTACATTAAGAAATATGTTTAGATCGAAGTGAACAAGAAGAAGGATTGAACAAGAATAATTGAATAGATTAGCAAGGAGTACCTGGGTCCATGTTTAGATCAAAGTGATGTTCGGGTTGGAGTTCTTCATGCAAGGCAGCTCCATCTTCTTTTTGTACAGCTTGCTCATCCAAGGCAGCTTCATCGTCTTCTTGTACAAGTTGCCAATTGAGATCAGGCATCTTGCCATCTTCTTCCTCTCCCTCGTGTGGTGCTGCTAAGTTCAAGTCGATGGCCATGGCTAGTGTGTGTGTGTGGTCTACTGTTTGGTCCATGTAAGCTGGCTTTTAGCTGGGATTAGACCATTGGTCTCCCTTCTATTTTTTGTGGCGCCAAGTACCTTTGTTGTTTTACTAGTACTACAGCCGTTGGAGGGAACAGTGAAAGTTGGAGTACACTTGCTGGCGGGAAGCCATTTCTAGTAGTATTTGTTTTTGCTTGTTTGCATTAACTACACACTATAATCGAAGCAACACAGCCGCTGCCAGCTACTTAAATGAGGAGAGTAAGGGGTTTTATGCAAGAATGCTTAATCTCTCCCTAATAATAAAGCACGGATTGGGTCTCCGGGTTCACCGTCACAATACGCTTTCTTCTCATGTCATAATACGCTTTTACGATTTGTATTGATAAAATCGTAATATAAACGAGGTGGTACTAATTTAGGAACCGTTTGTAGTTTTGTCCGTCGTCAAAATTTCTGTGACACATCGCTGCTTTGGGCCGGCCCATGCCGCGTTCTCCGCACGCACACGGCACACATGTCTTATAATTCGTACGGTAGTTTCTCGTGCGGTAGTTTTATCGTTCTCCCGATTCGTTTCTGCCAAAAAAGAAAAAGCAGACGCGCAGAGCCACAATGGGCCGGCCCATTGTGGAACCAACAGCCTGCACCAGTAAAACGTTTCTAAGAAAAAATAATACGCTGCAAGGACTCGAACTCAGACACTCATGCTAAAGCGTTCAGAAGGCTACCACTAGACCAAACAAGATTTGGTGTTCATTTAGCCGCGCGAAGCGCACAGTCGCGCCAGATATTAAGAGGATTTCTTTTTAAAGTGAATATATTTTAGAACACGAAAATTTGCAAAGTTGTTAACAAAAATTTAAACTCATTTTTTTTCAAAAGAAAAATAATTTTCTTTTTTTAAACTGAGTATTTTTTTTAAACACAAACATTTTTTTAAACTAGGAGGTACTGTTGTGATTATTTTTAGAATTTGCAAAAATTTAAAAACTGAAATATATTTTGAACTTTAAATCTGAAAAGACAAACATTTTTTAAAACATGATTTTTAATCTAAATTTATTAATAAAACTTGGGGAATTTTTGAAATACACCCACCTGATGCATTGTTTTAATTCAATTTATTAAACTAGGATATGAAGGAATCTTTTTCTCCGTCAAGTCTTCACGCACAACAAGTCTCACTCGCCCAATGACACCGTCAAAATGCATGAGAGAAGTCCAACTAAGATTTCATGGTCTATCCGACACAAACTACTCACTTTACATGGTGACACCGACATATATTATTGCAGTGCTTTTCCTATTATATTAGCTAGCTGATTAAAAAACTTTGTTCAACGGTCTTGATCTTGGTCGGACACGAAGGCGGTTCAACAATCCAACTGTTGGACCTGGCCAACCTTGGTTTGTGAAAACTGGTACTATGACCACCGGAGACGAGGACGACAAATATGACAAGCAGAAACATGTGTCTGGTGTTATATTGAAATGGAAGATGTGGACCTGAGAATGAGGTATTAGTCATGTTTATTATGTTACGGGCATGAGGGTGAGGTCTTTAATCATGCTCGGTGGGTAAGGGCGTGTGAGGGCTGTTTTCACCCGTTGCAACGCACGGGCATGTTTGCTAGTTTGTCTCCAAAGTGCCAGATGCACACTCTTTGGCGGACGGAGGGAGTAGCTTTTTTCTTTTTGTAGGGAAGGACCCATGTAGCTTTGTCGGCCGGTTCCTCTTCTGATTTGGGCCGGATACCTCCGCAAAATTGGGCTGGTCTCGATTTCCCAGGAAACGAACGGCCCGAGCATCTTACCCGCACGAACTAGGTCAGCCAGAACCCGACCCATTTACCACTTCCGCTCCCCACTACCGGCGCTTGGCATCGTCTCTCTCGTCTCCGGCCGCATCGATGGCAAAGGTGCCGGCGGCGGAAGCCATGGACGTCGAGGCACCGGTTCGTCCGCTCAACGCCACCACCGCGCCAAAGCCACGCTCCCCCCACGACCTCCTCGCCGAGACCCGCGCCTCCGTCGAGGAGGTCGCCGCCCGCATACTCGCCATCAAGAAGGACGGCGCCCCCAAGTCCGAGCTCCGCGAGCTCGTCGCGCAGATGTCCCTCCTCCTCATCACGCTCCGCCAGGTGCGTCTCTCGCCCCAAAACCCCGACCACCTTGCAGAAACCCTAGCTCTAGATCTGCCGCTCCAACTCGAGCTGGATTTTTTTTTGCGCGCAGGTGAACAGGGAGATACTGATGGAGGAGGATAAGGTGAAGGGGGAGACGGAGGCGGCGAAGGCGCCCGTGGACTCCACGACGCTGAGGCTGCACAACCTGCTGTACGAGAAGAACCACTACGTCAAGGCCATCAGGTCGTGCCTCGACTTCCAGACGAAGCACCCGGGGATAGAGCTCGTGCCCGAGGAGGAGTTCCACCGCGCCGCGCCGGCTGACATCCGCGACAAGACGCTCGCGGCTGACACCGCCCACGACCTCATGCTCAAGCGCCTCAACTTCGAGCTCGTCCAGGTTGTGTACTGTGATCAGCTGCCACTCGCATATGAGCTCTAATTATCATCAAATGAATTTGACGTGGTTTGGTTGCTGGTCTAATGTAGTTGGGCTTTAGTGGAGAGGGTGTCCATGGTTTCGTACATGCATTTAAAACCTAAATTCAGCTTGACAGAGAGCACACGGATGGTTTCATAGCGTGTTTAGGTTGTAGAAATTATAATTATAAGGTTTAGAAAATGTTAGCCGAGCTAACTGTTCACAATCTGAAGTAACTTTAACTTGGTACGAGATTGGTCTGATATTAGTTTTATATCACAAAAGTTGGGAGGTTCCTGTTGCTTATTAGTATCACCTTTGGATTATTACTGTGTTCGGTTCACCACTGTACTGATTATCTTGGCGAACATTTATTTAATAACTAGAATACAATGTCTGCTGGGAACTCTATTTAACTTACCTTACATGTACAATGCACCAGGTCAGTTTGCGTACTATTACAAATGTGTGTGAGGGTCCTTTGTGCTACCACTATAATTTCATTCATGAATTCCGCACACAGATTTTTCATCCTGCTATAAAATAGCTCCTGTCTCATGTGTTCTGAATCTGTGTGCCCTTGCTACTCAGAAGTCGATTATTGCTGCCGCTAGTCTGTTCAGGATTTGATTTCTGTCATCTAAAATATGTGGTAATTCTGATACAGCGTAAAGAGCTATGTGAGCGACATGAGAAATTGGAACAACAGAAGAACAGTTTGCTGGGGACAATTGCAAATCAGAAGAAGTTCCTTTCAAGCCTCCCATCGCATTTGAAATCACTGAAGAAAGCATCATTGCCAGTGCAGCAGCAGCTTGGGATGCTGCATACCAAGAAATTAAAGCAGCACCATGCAGCTGAGTTGCTCCCATCTCCTCTTTATATAACTTACACCCAGTTGTTAGGACAGAAAGAAGCATTTGGCGAGAATATTGAAGTGGAGGTAAATGGAAGCACAAAGGACGCTCAAACTTTTGCTCAACAGCAAGCCAAGCAGGAAATGGGTATGTTATATCTGTTTGGAATGTAGCACATCTGATTAATGTGTAAATCTAGCATGCCTCCCTGCACTTGTTCCTTTATTGCATTTCTCAACATTGCTGTTTCTTAATAGACGAGTGGCTGTGTCCTTGCAAGAACAAGGTCTTATGGTTCTTTTTTTTAAACTCTTTTGCAACCTTGGACGTATCCTATATAGTCTGTGCAAAATTCTTTATGCTTACTATTTTTACAACAGTGCAAAAGGAACATGCTGGTCATGTGAGGCACTTAATAACCAAACATAATTTTTTCCTAGTGAATGTATTAGAACAGTTTGTGCTCTGTATTGCAGCATAGGCACATTTATCAAAGCTTTTTTAGAAGCTGTGTGGTCTATAATAATTTTCCACTGGAAATGGAATAACATGCCAACAGTACACAGTTGCTGCTTTGTTCATCTTTACACTTGAGTTTCTGAGCAGATGAACACTGTCAGAATCAAATTGACTATATGACAGTTTTTAAGTCATAACTTTGAGGATATTAATATTATGGATGAATTGTTTCTTATGTATGCAATAGCAGGCACTTTGGCAAATGATGATAATAATAGGATGGATGACGATGCAATTGATGAGGAAGAAGATGCTCAGAGAAGAAGATCAAGGTCTAGGAAGAGTTCAAAGGAAGCTAGTAATCCTGCATTAGCATATCAACTTCATCCACTCAAAGTTGTTCTCCATGTATATGATACTGAAGATTCTGGAACCAAGCGTCGTAAGCTCATCACTTTGAGGTTTGAATACTTGGCAAAGTTGAATGTTGTCTGTGTTGGATCTGAAGATTCAGATGGAATGGACAGCAATATCCTGTGCAACCTATTTCCAGACGACACTGGCTTAGAGCTGCCTCATCAGGTGTGTTTTCTAGAGCAGCTTCTTTTCACATGTATCCCTGTTGTTATTGAAGCCTCTGGCCAGCAGTTTACATGCTTTTGTCCTTTGTCTTCATAGGCAGCATTTAGTTACCATGGTTTTTGTTTATTTTTTGGCAGCAAAAAAGCTGTTGGGCATTATGATTCCAGATTATCCGTAGCTTTTTTCCATACAATCTAAAGAGGTGACCTGTAAATTTTTATGCAGATGGCTAAGCTTTATGCTGGGGAGGCTCCAAATTTTAGTGAAAAGGATTCGCGTCCATACAAGTGGGCACAACATCTAGCTGGTATAGATTTCCTGCCGGAGGTTCCTCAATCTGTTGGGGATAGTTCTAACAGAGCGTCGAGAAATGCTGATTTGTCATCTGGGCTTGCACTATACCGTCAGCAGAATCGTGCACAGACTATTTTGCAGAGAATCCGCTCTCGGAAAATTGCACAAATGGCTCTCACGTGAGTCACCTGCTCTACCATGTTTGCAGTTTGGGATGTCAATGGCCAAATCCGGATGATAGATCCATACAGATGTGTGCATTGTACTTTGGCTGACAATTTTGGTTGGATGATGCTTTTGCTTCATTGTACATGTCATTCTGAGACATGCTGCATGAGTTAATGAAACATTTCCTGGGAAAAAATTGTTAACACCTTTTTACAGCTTCTTCATGTCTTCTCTTTGATCTAAGCTGGTTCTTGTCAACCATCTTTCTCTTGCTACTTATGACTCCTATGCATATCTTGCTTGATTGAATGCATCCCTTTGAAGTTTTTGGGTCTGTCATTTACAGGTGGCAACTTAATTACTTAACTAAGCTGAGGTGGCCTCAAATAGAACACGAGAATACACCATGGGCATCACGCACCCCATCGTGTAGTATGCACAGTTGGTCATTGACAGGAGTTTTTCCTGAGCCTTTCGCTCGTTCTGCTTTAGTGGTGAGTGGGCCTGCAGGAAGTGTTGACAGTGATTTGGAGAGAAGATCTGTGACAAATGGGCAAGAAACCGAGGGTAACAGAGAGGATGGTGAGCTTCCAATTGTGGTTCACGCTGAAGATATGCCAGATGATTCTAAAGTATCACAGGCGGAGATCTCACCTGAAGTTCTAAACCATTCTAGAGGCTTATCTCTTATATCAAAGGGCTCTGCACCATCTAAGCTAAGCATCTCACACAGTTTTGGTAGAAATGAGGATGATCTTGATTTCTTAATGGACAGTGACAGTGAGTTGGAGGAGCTGGCATGTGCTGACCAAGAAACTGAGCAAGGTAACCTAACTATAGATAAATCCTGGGAGGATTATGCTTCCAGAGAGTTCACCATGGTCTTGAGTAAAACTTTGAAGAATGGTTCAAAAGTCATGCTGGAAGCCAAGGTAATTTTCCAGCCACTCTTCCTATAAGCCTAGTTACAAGAATCTCCATGTGTACTTGCTTTCTCAGTGTTGGTTTGCAATTGCAGATTAAAATTAGCATGGAGTATCCTCTTAGGCCACCACTTTTCAGATTACAGATGGTTTCCGAGAAGACAGAAGATTTGAAATGGCACAATGATCTTCGTGCAATGGAAGCTGAGGTTTGTATCATGAGCTTTTTCTCAGTTTTTATCTGTTGCATGCCTCTCATGGGTAAAATGCTCTTGTGACTTGCAGGTGAATCTTCACATCCTCCGAATTCTGCCTCGCTCGTATGAGGACTATATATTAACCCACCAAGTTCTGTGCCTGGCTATGCTATTTGATATGCATTTGGACGAGGATCACGAGAAAAGGAAAGTTACTTCAGTGATTGATGTCGGGCTCTGCAAACCAGTCAGTGGAACCATGCTCACTAGATCAGTCAGGGGGAGAGACCGCAGACAGACCATCTATTGGCGAGGTGACGTTTGCTCTAGTTATTTGTGATCTTGGTTGATAGCCAGTTGAGTTGGCACGCATATTCTTTGTCATTCGGAGGAAAACGGAGATGCTGAAACTGCCTTTCCATGGTACTGAGAAACCTTTTTTCCAGTACTGGAACTAACATGGTCTGACAACAGTAGCAGCTGCCAAGCTTGCGCATGCTGGCTGGAGAGAGAGATGCTTCGCTGTTGCCCGACGATAGTTTTCTACTAACCATTATGGCATTATGATGTTTGATATGCAATCACAAGGATACCCAAACTCTCGGCATACTTGGTCCATGCAGCATCAAGCAACAGACAGATTGCACGCCTGCGTTGCGTGCCTTGATAGTGGTGGTGGTGCTGCTGGTCAGGCTTGCTTGTTCATCTTCTAAGCCAGACAGACAGACAGGTTTTGTTCTTCCGATTGTGTAGATTATAAGTTCCCAAACTGTATGTTTTATCTGAACTACCAAATCGGTGCATTTTTTCTGCCTTTTTTCGTGGCTTCTAACCTATATTAGGCTATAACGGTGAAAAACAACAGACTCATACAATACTTTGCTATCAAACATAGCCAAGTGTCAAAACCAATACTGAACGCGATGGTACGCGCCTACTGGCTGAAGATGTTTATATGAACTAATTTTGTTATTCAGACCCTGTTCGGAGACCCGCCACTCCACAACTCCGCTCCTGAAGCTGGAGTTAAAAAGCACGGAGCTTGGAAACATTCCCAGATTACGTGCCTTTGATGAGACATAAAATCTGTCATTTGACTAACGATTATGAGTGACATGATGACGAGATATTCAGAATCGGAAAACAACACGTGCTGTAGGCCTCGAGTAGTATTGATTTTGATTGCGTTTCATTCTTGCTGGGGCTGATGTCCCATGCGCTTTAATCTTGGCAGCCGACGAACTCATAATCGATGACGAGGTGGCCGTTGGCGGCGCCGCCTCCGTCGGTGTCGATCTGCTGGAACACGGCGGCGTCAAGGTCGAGCCCGCCGTTGCCGCACTGGTCCACCACCCTGGCCACCGTACGCGCCCCCGTCGCCCCGTTCGTCACCTGCAGGTGACAACGTCCCACCGATCAAACAACGCGCGATCCATAGCAATATGCACATTTTCTTACGCGAATCATCCATCGACGGAGTACGTACCTGGAGGCAGCGGCCGCAGGACGGCTGGCCGTGCGCGCCGGCGGGGCCGCAGAACGCCGTCCAGCCGTACCTCTGCCGCCATGCCAGCGGCATGTCGGCGTCCCACGTCGCGCAGAAGACGCTGGCGGCGCGCAGGTCCCAGTTGATCTTCTCTGGGTGGTACAGGTTGTACGTCGCCGCCACGCCGCTCGCCTGCTGCGCCGCCGCGCCGTTTGCGGACAGGCAGACCACGGCCAGTGCCAAGAGAACCAGCACTGGCACCGGCGTCCTCGTGCCAGGAATAACGGCGACCTCCGTCGCCATACCTCTTTCTGCCTAGTTAGTGCCTAATTGGCCAATCAGCTACTGCTATAATATGGTACTACTTGATAGTGTATTTATAGATTCTGAATTTATAGATTGTGACTGGCCATATTTATAGATTCTGAATTCTACAAGCTGGGGATTGTAATCATCGCCTTCCGTTGATCATAGTTTTCAATAAGCATCTGCGCGCGGTTGCCATTATGTTTGTTTTTCTGTTTTTAGTCGGACTTGTTACTTTTGGCTTTGTGCATCGTAGCTATATGTGCATTCGCCGGATGTCGCTCTTAATGCTTTGTATCTGCTTGATGCTACATTTTGAGTTAATCAAAAACACCCTTTATGAGAAAACACAAACTATGCTTTGGCCACTTGAACTCATGATGTGAGCTTCTTGTTTAGCTTTGCATGGTATTTAGATATGTAGCTATTTCTCCTTATGTTGCTTCAGTGATGTGAGTGTGCCAAATCTTTGACGTGGTTGTTTGTTAGAGCTTTGTCAATTCCAAGTTGCTCATTGGACAATTGCGCTTCAAAGAATTTTATGCCAATACTCTGTATTCCGTTTTTTTATACTTTATTTAGGTGAGTTAGTACTCAGTGTTTACATCAGCCTCTTTGTTGTTTCTTTTATTTCCAACTGGTTCATCTTATGTTCTTGTAAATATCGTTTCATACTGTCGAACCTCTTTCACCACAGCCAAGAATAAGACTTGAGCTGCCAAATGTTATCAGCTTGTTGACACACGCTGCCCGTTTGGATCATATATCAACCGCATATGAAAGTAAATATGAGACAGTAATCTTAATATAAATGTTGATAGTTAATGGCCGGCGTCTAATAAGCGGAGGACATAAGGTAAGCCACCAAGTAGATGAGACGAAATAGGGTCATTGTAGCTGGTGTTACCTCCATTAGCCCGTCCAGAAATGGCATAATAGTATTGTAAGAGCACCTAGTACAACCACACATATAGCTAATTTAAGTTGCCAAACGTCTGCGGACATGTCTGGACGCGTCCGCGGACGGTGACCGGTCATACCCCATATTTCACCTACAACAACCATAATAGCTATTTCACGATTATCATTTTCACACAAAAGCATGCAACAACATGATCTACATACAAACTACACTACTATCAACTGCACTCGTCCTTCTCGTCGGAGATGTTGATGAAGTTTGTGCTGGAGCCGCCGGCCTTGTGATCATTGGTGTTCGGGCGCACCTCCGGCTCCGGCTCCGCCTCCTCTTGCTCCTCGTCGGCAAATATCTCCGTGTTCGCCTGGTAGAGGAACCGGCGGTTGGCCTTCACCTCCGCTTCCGACTGGATGGAATCGAGGATGGCCCGCTGCTCCGTTGCCTCCTCCGTTTGGCCACCCCGAACTCCGCCAGCACATTGGCCATGGCGAAGCCTGCAATCGGGGCCTCAGAATATGCCTCTTTCGGCTCCTCCTCCTCCATGGCCGCGTCATCCTTTTTCGGACCTGCCCCTCCGCCTGCTCCTATTCCCGCTCCTCCTCCTCTGGTTGAGGCAAGCCGACTATGATCCGAGCTTCTCGCCCGGCCCGGATCTCCTCCAGCAGCTACAACCGCCGGTCCGGAGTGAGGTGGCGTAGGTGGTGATCGGGCCATGGCTAGCGGCTGATGGTGACCAGATTGAAGGTGCCGGCGTGGAGGGGAGGAAGAGGGTAGAAATGTGGACGGGCTAGGGTTGGGTCTCCGTCGTCCGGTTTGAATAGTCGGACTTGGTCCATCGGGCGGCTCGCCGGAGTAGCGCCACGCGACGCCATGAATGCATCCTCACCAAAAAACGGAGAAGGCGCCCGTCGGACCAATGGTCTGCGTGTGTCCATATGGACTCTTGCAATCAATCCTACGTGGCAGACGCGTCTGGACGTCCCCATATCCGCCCCAGATATAGGCCGGGTATGGGGAGTGCCGGCCAGCCAGGGCGTTTGGGCCGGATTTGCCGAGTCCGGTTATGAGCTGTTATCTGTCCAGACGGGAGTGATGAAGTCATGTACCTAGGGTAGGGTCACGGGCCTGTCTAAAGTACCCTCCCCCAAGGACATCTACAGAAGAAGCTACCTTCCAGTCGACCAAGAGAGAATCCACTTGACGGACTCGAAGACAGTCGACCATGACGACTCACTCGACCACCAGGAGATCAAGAGCCACTATGCACCCAAACGGTCTGTAATTAAGTAGTCTTTATGGTCATGATGACACTTTATGTAGGACGTTACCAGTAACGCCGATCCTTTATGTACTTTAAACCCTGCATAATTCAGGGCCGGAGGGGCCTGACAGTCCCTATATAAGCCACCCCCTCCTCAGTGTAAAGGGTTCGCACCCCTGTAACTTATACACTCATAATCCAGTCGACCGCCTCCGGGCTTCGAGAGGTAGGGCTGTTACTTCCTCCGAGAAGGGCCTGAACTCGTAAATCCCTTGTCTGTACAACTGCTCCATAGCTAGGATCTTGCCTCTCCATACCTACCCCCCATTCTATTGTCAGTCTTAGAACCACGACAGTTGGCGCCTACCGTGGGGCAGGTGTCTTAGCGATTTGTGGAGAAGTTGCAATTGTCCCGATTGCCTTCATCATGGTTTCTGGTGGAGTTCTGGTCGAGGGCCGCGAGATCCGTCTCGGCGCGCTCACCTTCATCGCCGACGACTCCGCTTGGCTCCAGGAGGCTCCACTCGACATCGACGCTCCCGTCATGATGCGGCGACGATTTTCGCGGCGTGTGGCGCGGCGTTCTCGCTGCGACAACCGTCGACCAGTGTCGGTCGACTCTGTGTTGTCCTCCTCCTCGTTTCCCCGCCAAATAAGCGCCTAGTCGGTCGAGGCTTCAGAGGTGGGTGAGACACGCAGTGGCTCGCCAATTGGCCACCACCCAAGTCGCGACAATCGAGCCCGACGAATCTCTACAGATCGCTCGATTCGTCGACCGGCTCAGAGAGATCGTGATCCGAAAAGCGACAAAGAGCGATCCGGCGGCGGAGGTTTTGATGGTCAATGGGCCTCGTAGTCCTCCCGGTTTCCCCCGCACCGACGGGATAGACGGCGGAGGCGACCCCACTCAGGCCCACGAGGAATATCAACCCGAGCCACTCACTTCCCTGCAGAGGAAAGATCTTCGTCGCTGGAACATGGATGCCCTGCATACTCCCATCGCAGGAGAAACTCCCGAGGCTCGCGCCTTGGAGGAGGCTCGTTTGGCCAACTTGGCTGAACGCACTCGACGAACGCGCGCGGCAGCGAGTACCCGACTCCAGTCGACGTCAACTCTTTCCGCAACCAACTCAGGTATATCGAATCCCGATTCAGAATTTAGCAGCTGCAGCCCGTATAGCAGAGTCAATTCAGCCCTCTCAGTCGGAGGCTGGCAGAGGCTTGATGCAGATCAGGGATTTGCTCCGAGCAGCAGGAGATCAGAATTCAGCTGTGTCACAGTCGCGTAACAGGATTCACAGCCGATCTGTCGCTGAGAATACAGTTCAGCCGGCTCATAGTCCAAGATCGCCTCCGCGGCATGAGGGACGCGAAGGTCGAGGTGACCAATATGATGACCGATTCGACCGTGACGATCGGCGTCGAGTGCCCACTCCTCCCCCAAGGGGTAGGTCTTACGCTCATCGACAGCAAGATGATAGGCACCAGCCAGCGGTCTTTGGCGGCGAGTTCCGGTCGACCCTGTGGAACCAGGCTTTGACGCGCGATCCATCATCGTGCAAGGTCTGGTCGATCGGAACAGAGCTCATCGAGGTGGCCATGACAGAGATGCGCCCACTAGCAGCCGAGTCCATGTTTCAGGTCCAGAATGTTTCAGCAGGGCTATCCGAGCCGCAGTGATCCCCCCAACTTCAGGTTGGCGACTGGGGTAAGTAAGTTCACCGGTGAGTCCAAGCCTGAAACTTGGCTTGAAGACTACCGAGTGGCGGTACAGATTGGCGGCGGAAATGATGAGGTGGCTATGAAGCATTTACCACTCATGTTGGAAGGTTCGACCAGGGCGTGGTTGAATCAGTTAGCTCCTAGCAGCATTTACACTTGGGAAGATCTTTCCCGAGTGTTCGTCAGGACATTCGAGGGAACTTGCAAGCGACCAGCTGGATTGACAGAGCTGCAAGTCTGTGTGCAGAAGTCGAATGAAACCCTGAGGGATTACATTTAGAGATGGATCACTTTGCATCATACTGTGGATAACGTGTCTGATCATCAGGCAGTCTACACCTTCAAGGATGGTGTCAAGAATAGAGAGTTAAGTTTGAAGTTTGGTCGAACCGGAGATATGACCCTAAGTCGAATGATGGAGATTGCCACCAAATACGCCAATGGTGAAGAAGAGGATCGACTCCGGAGTGGCAAGTACAAGCCGAGTCAGTCGGAGAAAGGAAACTCCAGTCGGAAGCAGAAGCGGAAAGCCGAGCCAGCTGCTCCTGGAGAGGCTCTAGCCGTGACTCAGGGAAAATTCAAAGGGAAACCCAAAGGATCTTGGAACCCCAAGAAGGTGAAAGATAAAGAAGGAAATGACGTGATGGATCTGCCATGTCACATCCACACGAAGAAAGACGAAGAGGGTAATTTCATCTACCCGAAACATACCACTCGCCAGTCCCGGCTCTTGATCCAGCAGTTCCAAGGAAAACAGCCCAAGGACAAGGAAAAGGAGTCGGACAAGGCTGAGGACAAGGAGGACAGTGATGGAGGATATCCTCATGTTAATTCCACCCTGATGATTTTTGCTGATGTGGAGAGCAAAAGTCGATTGAAGGTCATCAACCGTGAGGTAAATATGGTCGCCCCGGCGACACCAAGTTATCTGAGATGGTCTCAAACTCCCATTACATTCGACCAGTCCGATCATCCGATTCATATAGCCACCCCTGGGAGGCAAGCTTTGGTGGTCGACCCGGTCGTTGAAGGCACTCGACTGACGAAGGTGCTGATGGATGGTGGTAGTGGACTGAACATATTGTATGCAGAGACGCTAAAAGGAATGGGCATTCCGATGTCCATACTCAGCGCCAGCAACATGAGTTTTCATGGAGTTATACCTGGAAAGAAGGCTGAGTCACTCGGCCAAATAGCTCTAGACGTGGTGTTCGGCGACTCGAAGCATTTCCGCAAAGAGAGGCTGACATTTGAAGTTGTGGATTTTCAGAGCGCTTACCACGCTATTTTGGGGAGACCAGCTTACGCACGGTTCATGGCTCGACCATGTTACGTGTACCTCAAACTGAAGATGCCCGGCCCCAAGGGCGTGATCACTATCACCGCAATCGAACAAGGCAAAAGAGTGTTTTTAAAGGCTCAAGATTGCCGACTCCCGTGATAATGATGGTAGAGCTAGAGGAATACAAGAAAATGCAGATCCGAGTGATTTTTGCGGGCCAAGAAGCCTGCCACAGAATCAGCGTTTGAGTCGTCTCGTGAGACGGCCCGCTCACATTCACCCGACCGACCCCAACGCAGCTCCGACTCATATTTCCACAACACTCGACCCTAAATAGGAAGAAGCGCCATCCGGTTCCTCCGTGAGAAGCGGGACATCTTCGCATGGAAGCTCACGACATGCGGGTGTTCCTGTGGGGCTGGCTGAGCATCGCTTTAGAGTCGACTCAAAAGCAATACCTGTCAAAGAACATCTTCGACGGTCCGCCGTCCAGAAGAGAAAGGCCATTGGCGAGGAGGTGGCTCGACTGTTGGCGGCAGAGTTTATCCGAGAGATATACCACTCTGAGTGGCTCGCCAATGTCGTCATGGTCCCCAAGGACAAGTCACTTCACATGTGCATTGATTTCAAACATATCAATCGGGCCTGCCCGAAAGATCATTTTCCTCTCCCTCGCATCGACCAAATTGTCGACTCGACTGCGGGATGTGAGAGATTGTCTTTTCTAGACGCCTATTCTGGATACCATCAGATCCGTCTGTATGGAGCCGATGAGATCAAAACAGCTTTCATCACTCCATTCGGGTGCTTCTGCTATGTCACCATGCCATTCGGCCTAAAGAATGCCGGAGCCACGTTCATGAGGATGATTCAGAAGTGTTTACTCACTCAAATCAGTCGGAACGTGGAAGCGTACATGGATGATATTGTGGTCAAATCACGAAAGGGTTCTGTGATGCCCTCGATTCAATCGTACACTAATCATACACGCAAATGTGCACGATCAAGATCAAGGACTCACGGGAAGATATCACAACACAACTCTAGACACAAATTAAAATAATACAAGCTTTATATTACAAGCCAGGGGCCTCGAGGGCTCGAATACATAAGCTCAAAAATACAAGAGTTAGCGAAAGCAACAATATCTGAGTACAGACATGAGTTAAACAAGTTTGCCTTAAGAAGGCTAGCACAAAATCAACATCGATCGAAAAGGCAGGGCCTCCTGCCTGGGAGCCTCCTAACTACTCCTGGTCATCGACGGTCTCCGCCACGTGGTAGTAGGCGCCCTCGGGGTAGTAGCAGTCGTCAAAGGTGGCATCTGGCTCCTGGACTCCGTCATCTGGTTGCGTCATCCGAGAAGAATGGAAAAGGGGAAAAAGAGGGAGCAAAGCAACCGTGTACTCATCCAAAGTACTCACAAGCAAGGATCTACACTACAGATGCAACATTATCAAAGGAAGGCTGTATAAGTGGACTGGGCTGTAGAAATGCCAGAATAGAGAGAAGGCCTAGTCCTATCGAAGACTAGCATCTTCTAGAAACCACCATCTTGCAGCAACAGGAGGGAGTAGAGTAGCATAAAGTAAAGTAGTAGTAGTGTTATCAACCTCGGCCAGAGATCCTTTCTCGACTCCCTGCGAGAAAGCAATCCCAGAGCCATACTATCCAATTGTCATCACAATCCAATTCTCATCACCATCCAATTCTCATCACAAGTATCCAGTTCTAGTTGTATGGATCGAGATACAACTCCAAGTGTCCGTTACCATAGGACAGGCTATCGATAGATGTTTTCTTCCCTGCAGGGGTGCACCAACTTACCCACCACGCTCGCTTAACTCCGCCCGGACACACTTTCCTGGGTCATGCCCGGCCTCGGCCAAACAATACGCGCAAACCGACCTAGACTTAATAGAGAGGTTAGCACGCCGGACTAAACCTATGCCCCCAGGGGTCATGGGCCATCTCCCCGGGAACTCCTGCACGTTGCGTACGTGGCCGGTGAGCAGACCTAGCTACCTCCTTTAAAAAGAAAGGTGCTTACTAGTCCAACCCGGCGCGCGCCGCTCAGTCGCTGACGTCTATTAAGCTTCGGCTGATGTATACGACGCAGAACGCCCATACTATGCCCACGTGATGGTTAGTGCTATCAGGCCAAAGGCCCCTCAGATCAAATATCCAAATCGTAGTGGATTAGGAACGCGCGGTAACAAGCAGAGACTCACGAAAGATGGGACCCCGTTGCCCCGTCTTGAGGTCTTGCGGCAAGGGCTAGGAATCCCCGGCCACGCCTCGTAATTATCTCGCGGGCACCCTCCAGGTCAACCCTGTTGGGGAACGTAGTAATTTCAAAAAATTTCCTACGCACATGCAAGATCATGGTGATGATATAGCAACGAGGGGAGAGTGTTGTCTACGTACCCTCGTGAGACCAAGCGAAGCGCTGACGCAACTTAGAGGAAGTAGTCGACGTCCTCCGGTCCGACCGATCCAAGCACCGTTACTCCGGCACCTCCGAGTTCTTGACACGCGTACAGCTCGATGACGCACCCTCGATCTCCAATCCAGTAGAGGCTCCGAGGGGGAGTTCCGTCAGCACGACGGCGTGGTGACGATCTTGATGTTCTCCTGTCGCAGGGCTTCGCCTAAGCACCGCTACAATATGATCGAGGTGTAATATCGTGGAGGGGGGCACCGCACACGGCTAAGGAACGATCAATGATCAACTTGTGTGTTCTAGGGTGCCCCCTACCCCCGTATATAAAGGAGGGAGGGAGGAGGTGGCCGGCCCAAGGGGGGGCGCGCCATAGGGAGGGGGAAACCTACTCCAAGTAGGTTTCCCTCTCTTTTCCTTATCTTATTTGGAGGGGGAAGGAAGGAGTACTAGTATTAGGAAGTAGTACTAGTAGTAGGAAAGGAAGAGGGGGAAGGAGAAAGGAAGGGGGCGGCCCCTTCCCAATTCGGATTGGGCTTGGGGGGCGCGCCCCCTCCCTTGCTCCTTCTCCCTTCCTCCTACGTGGGCCCAATAAGGCCCATATACTTCCCGGGGGGTTCCGGTAACCTCCGGAGCTCCAGATATCCTCAAACTCTTCCGGAACCTTTCCGGTGTCCAAATATATCCGTCAATATATCAATCTTTATGTCTCGACCATTTCGAGACTCCTCGTCATGTCTGTGATCATATCCGGACTCAACAAACTTGGTACATCAAAATACATAAACTCATAATATAACCATCATCGA
This sequence comes from Aegilops speltoides, assembly GCA_021437245.1. NCBI lineage: Eukaryota > Viridiplantae > Streptophyta > Magnoliopsida > Poales > Poaceae > Aegilops > Aegilops speltoides. Next base: position 80,972 of record JAHHZJ010003161.1, read on the forward strand.
AACCTTAAGCGTGCGGACCCTACGGTTCGAGAACAATGCAGACATGACCGAGACACCGTCTCGTCAATAACCAATAGCGGGACCTGGATGCCCATATTGGTTCCTACATATTCTACGAAGATCTTTATCGGTCAAACCGCATAACAACATACTTTGTTCCTTTGTCATCGGTATGTTACTTGCCCGAGATTTGATCGTCGGTATCCAATACCTAGTCCAATCTCGTTACCGCAAGTCTCTTTACTCGCTCAGAATACGTCATCTCATAACTAACTCATTAGTTATATGCTTGCAAGGCTTAAGTGATGAGTATTACCGAGAGGGCCCAGAGATACCTCTCCGACAATCGGAGTGACAAATCCTAATCTCAATTATGCCAACTCAACATGAACCTTCGGAAACACCTATAGAGCACCTTTATAATCACCCGATTACGTTGTGATGTTTGGTAGCACACAAAGTGTTCTTCGGTACACGGAGTTGCACAATCTCATAGTTGCAGGAACTTTGTATAAGTCATGAAGAAAGCAATAGCAAGATACTAAACGATCAAGTGCTAGGCTAACAAAATGGGTCATGTCAATCACATCATTCTTCTAATGATGTGATCCCACTAATCAAATGACAACACATGTCTATGGTCGGAAACATGACCATCTTTGATTAATGAGCTAGTCAAGTAGAGGCATACTAGTGACTATATGTTTGTCTATGTATTCACACATGTATCATGTTTCCGGTTAATACAATTCTAGCATGAATAATAAACATTTATCATGATGTGAG